>CAVLGL010000115.1:43880352-43905105 GCA_963668995.1 Parnassius mnemosyne | reverse complement strand
GAATTTCAGGAGTACCGCCAAGAAGAGAACATTCAGCATATTACTGTCACCACGGAAGTGCCGGGAAGAAATGGCCAGGTAGAAAGGATACATAGAACAATTTTGGCTGTTTTGATCTAGAAAGTCCATTATAGCGGTACAGACATATCAGTCGAGTGCAAAGGTCCATAAATAGTACCTACCAAAGAAGCATAAACACAACTCCATTTCACCTTATGGTTGGTACATTAGATGTAAGGAAGACGTGAAGATACTGGAATTGTTAAGATAAGAGGAGATTGATCAGTATGAGGAAAATAAAGAAAAGATTAGAGTCAAAGCAAAAAAACAATAGTTACTAAAATACAAGAGGAGAACAGGAAGACTTAATGAAAATTGGAAGCCAAGTTCCCAATATGGAGAAGGAGATTTGATAGCTATAAATAGGACGCAGTTTGGTCTAGGACTGAAGCTTAAACCAAAGTATCTAGGACCATATCAAGTATCAAAAGTTAAGCGCGATGATAGGTATGATGTGGAGAAGGTAGATCGTGCTGCTGAAGGGCCTAATAAAACATCAAGTTCAGCCGACCAAATGAAGCCTTGGCCGGACTAGGTAATTGATATATTTTTTATCACTTAATTAGTAGATAAGTGGAGATGGATGAAAGGAAAATAAAATTATAAACACTATTATAGCAACTGTAGCGTTTGTTGGCATATTCATGTTATAATATATTGTGTATTTGCATACTATGTAATAATATTTATTTCACGATATGTTTAGAAATAGAATATATAAATAACATTATATAAGAAATTTCAAATTACCCTTAATATTAGAAGTTAAGTGTAAACAAACATGATTTTGATATTATATATCATGGGAGATATTATCAGTGATAATGTAACCAAAATCAAATGTGAATTTCTATAAAATATATTCAAATTCAAGTCAATTAAAATAAGTTGTAGTGGCCACTTGTTATCGGGGGGCACGGTAGTGCCCCCGCCAAGTCGAGCGCGAAGCAAACACTGCCGTACCATCCTTTACTGGAACCATTTCGCCGCATTTTCAGGCCCCTATTTGAGAACCTCCGGATAAGACCAGAAAGCAAAAATTTTCGTCATCTAGTAAACTATAATGACGTACTTAAAATCCAAAATTTCAAGTCTGTAGGTCATTTAGTTCCGAAGTTAAGTGAAAGCAAAGTTTCGCATTTATGACACTCACTCACTCATGATCATCAGAATAGAACTAGTACTTCCCATAAACTCAGAGAGCTGAAATTTGGTTGTGGTGGAGTTAGGGTTTAATGGCCACATAAAGAGAAAACTATAAAAAATAGGATAATCGAAGATCTGGAGTACCTGGTGACCCTGATTAGAAAACACAAGAGCCCAACCAAACTATTAGAAGAGATCGACATACCGCCTTTACAAAAAATATTCAACTTGGTGGGCCGCTTTATTTGATGTTAAAAATCGAAGGTCTGTAGTATCTGATGAAGAACCCTCAGCTGATCTCAGATGTATTAGAGATATGGTAATGCCCCCTTCTACTATTGGTACATTAAAAAACTACATGTACAGAGAATAATTCCCAATCTTTGTGGCGTATGCCCTAACAATTCACAAGAGCCAAGGTCTAAGTCTAAAAAATGCCCTCATGGACATTGGCACCTCCATATTCTCTTGTGGCCAAGCCTACGTGGCACTTTCACGAGTAACCAATCTTCATGGGGTGCACCTCATAAATATTGACTTCAAGAGTATAAAAGCTCAAGCTTCAGCGATCACCGAATACAACCGGCTTAGGCGTAAATACCGTACCGATCTTTCAGAAATTAAACCGTCCAAAAGAATAAATAATGAACGCGAACGAGCAATACGAAAAACTGTTGCTACTGTACAAGAATCAGAACCGGAAAAAAAAGAAAAGGAAGAAATGTAATAATAAAAAACTACTCCTAAAAACAAAAAAATGTGTCAAATAAGAAAATCTAATAAAATAAATCAATATGCCCACGTTTCTACAAAAAGCAGTGAAATCCCACCAAAAACATTCTGTAAAAAACTAGCCAAGTCTCGATGGAGCTGCTTGTTTATCTCTAAAAAGTAATGAAATCTAGACAAGGTCGTGCCAAGTCTAAGGTTCCTTACTTCGATTTCTTTATTATTATAGTTAATGTTGTGTGACTTGGCCGTTAAAGGGTACACAAGGGTACAAAACCAGGTGCTGCATTGCATACACACCATTGCACTAATCTGTCGCCAGAACCGCTACCCATTGACGATGGAAAATTGCCAATTGGAAAACGTTGATTGAATAACCAGTCAATTGTAGGCTTGATAAAGCTGCGTATTTCAATAATACTTTTGTATAGGCGAGCCTGAAACAAACAGTATAAAAAATTATTACCAGTACAGGCGGACTTTTAATCATTGATAGAAGTCCGTCTGTTCGTCTATTTTATGTTAGATCAGTGGTCGATTTGACGCTCTAAAAAGAAGAGAGTAGAAGTCAGCATTGTCAGTGCTGCATACTTGTGTTGCACAATCAATAACCGCCTAAAATGAGACATTAGCGTCCAGTTATCTCGCTTAATAAACATAGATAGTTACAACAGATATAACATTACGTGTAAACACAATTACGTGCAACATTACGTGTAAACGCAACTTTATGAAGCTTATAATTGACTGCTTATTCAATCAATGTTTTCCAAGTGGCAATTTTCCATCGTCAATGGGTAGCGGTTCTGGCGACAGATTGGTGCAATGGTGTCATGTAGCACCTGGTTTTGTACCCTTGTGTACCCTTTAACGGCCAAGTCACACAACATTAACTATAATAATAAAGAAATCGAAGTAAGGAACCTTAGACTTGGCACGACCTTGTCTAGATTTCATTACTTTTTAGAGATAAACAAGCAGCTCCATCGAGACTTGGCTAGTTTTTTACAGAATGTTTTTGGTGGGATTCTATATTTAACGTGAGATTTTTAATTGGTTGTAAGGTTGTCTGAGGGCCGACAAATATCAGGATAGCCGAGTGTAGGATTGTGAAATAGTATAGCTATACAGGCAAGAGTGAGTGTGAGCGAGAAAAGATGCGTGTGAAAGAGATGAGGAATAGATAAGCAATATGGCGATAACCGTAAAACTAGAACTGAGTGCTCTCTGTGTTTTTGCTGACAATAAAAAACTTTTCTGGGTAATCTGCATTTTCTCCCCCCAAACTCTAAAATAAATTATATATTTAATATTATAAACTGTTATGAACTTTATTAGTTTCCGTAAAATTTCTTCATAAATCTTTTGGGTTTAAAGACGGAACGTGGGTCAGTAGTTAATATTATGATATGTCTTTCTTCTAGCAGTTATTCCGCGCTTGTAGTGTTGAGTTCGCTACTGCTGATATGTCTCCATTTACAACGGTTCTTGCCTTATTTACTCTCCTCTTTTCTTAAGTACAAACTGTGATGTTAGGGCGGTATTTAAATAATCAATAATACTAATTGTTATACTCATAAATTTTCCATATAGGATGTTAAGCCATTTAACACTTTCTGTACATTAGACATTTAAAACATAAGGTATCGTGCTTATAGGCCTCCTTGAGGAATACTGAGTTTTCCTATAATTTAATTTAATTTTACCTGCACACACACTCTGATAGCCTGTATATTTATGTTGTTCCGTTAAGTAAAGGGAAATACAGAAATGGGAAAATATAAAAAAAAGGAAATAAATTATACGTTTATTTTTAAAGTACTTAATTAAATCTCATTTCAATTGCAGCAGAACTAATTCATAGGTTATAATAGTGCTAGTGCCGTGTAGTGGCGGTCAAGAATATCCACTACCCCATATCCTCCCGTGGGTGTCGTAAAAGGCGACAAAGGGAAACAGCCAGGAGATGGGCAGCAGCATCTTCCTGATAATAGCCAAATGACAATAAAAAAACTGCGGTTGCCAACCCGCTCGCCAAGCGTGGCAACTATGGCAAATACCCCCCAATGATGAGAGCAACAAAAAAACGGCCCCCAGTCCCCGGCGGCCCCGCTATTCCTGGCTACGGTGGCGACCATGGTAACGGCGGGGCAGGGGGTGCTAAGAATCTCCGGTGGAGGTTCGGTTGCCACCTTAGACGACTCGACCTGGCAACGTACAACGCACGCACCCTGAGGACTGACGAGAAGATCGTGGAGCTGGAAGAAGAGATAGACAAGTTGCGCTGGCATATTATAGGATTATCTGAAGTCCGAAGAGAGGGGGAGGACACGGTAATCCTCGAATCCGGCAACTTGCTCTATCACCGGGAGGGCGACCATCTGTCCCAAGGAGGTGTCGGATTTATCGTCCACAAGTCTCTCGGTAACAACGTTGTAAAAATCGGGAGTGTGTCGACGAGGGTTGCGTACCTTATACTCAGAATCTCCAAACGGTATTCGCTGAAGGTCATACAGGTTTACGCACCAACCTCGGCACACCCCGATGAGGAGGTGGAGGAAATGTATGAGGATATCTCTAGAGCCATGCATTCCTCCAAAACCCAATATACGGTGTTAATGGGAGACTTCAATGCAAAACTAGGCACAAGAGAGAACGGTGAGCTGAAAGTAGGGAAATTTGGAATAGGGCAACGGAACCCAAGGGGCCAGCAGCTGGCCGACTTCATGGAGAAAGAGGGACTCTTTATGATGAACTCTTTCTTCCAGAAGCGGTCCCACAGGAAGTGGACCTGGTCGAGCCCCGACGGTTCCACAAAAAATGAGATTGACTTCATTATGACGACCAGACGACAACTGTTCAGTGATGTCTCCGTGATCGCGAGGGTGAAAACTGGTAGCGATCACCGAATGGTTAGAGGCACACTGAACCTAAACGTTAAGTTGGAGAGGTCTCGTCTAATGAAGTCAACGCTCCGTCCCCCTCGTGCTCTGTTTCAAAGTCCCGAAACCTTTCAGCTCGAGTTACAAAACCGTTTTCAGTGCCTAGAAGACTGCAATGAAGTGGACGATATGAATGACAAGCTCGTGGAAACTGTCCATGCGGTTGGAGCTAAGTTCTGCAAGACCCGCCGCAGAAGAACACAAAAACTCTCCGATCACACTCTTAATCTCATGGCTGTTAGACGGGAGATGAAGCTACATTCTTCAACAGACTTGACAGCATACAGGCATCTGAACAGACAGATCTCCAAATGCATGCGGCGGGACTTACGCAACTTCAATACAGCTCGTATTGAAGAAGCGATCGAGCGGAACCAAGGCTCCAAAGTCTTTGCCAGAGATCTGTCTGCCAGAAAGAGCCAACTGTCAAAGCTGAAGACGGAATGTGGCAGCATCGTTTCCGGGACACCTGAGATTTTGAGTGAGATTGAGAGGTTCTATGGGCAGCTGTACACATCATCGTTGGAGCCACACGCAAGTGTGAGTAACGATCCAAGAGCGAGTCTCATCCGACACTATTCCGAAGATATCCCGGATGTCAGTCTGAGCGAGATTAGGATGGCTCTCCAGCACCTTAAAAACGGTAAGGCCCCAGGCGAGGATGGAATTACAGCGGAGCTTCTGAAAGCGGGTGGAAGACCGGTACTTGAAGTCCTTCAGAAGCTCTTTAATTCCGTCCTCCATGGTGGCATTACACCGGAGGCGTGGAGCAGAAGTGCGGTGGTCTTGTTCTTCAAGAAAGGTGACAACGCTCTCTTGAAGAACTACAGACCGATTTCCCTTCTGAGCCGCGTCTACGTGCTGTTTTCGAGAGTCATTACGAATCGTCTCGCGCGCAGACTTGACGACTTCCAGCCTCCCGAACAAGCCGGTTTCCGAAAGGGCTTTAGCACCATAGACCACATACATACCCTTCGGCAAGTTGTACAGAAGTCCGAAGAGTACAATTTGCCACTATGTCTGGCGTATGTGGACTATGAGAAAGCCTTTGATTCCGTCGAAATTTGGGCGGTGCTGCAGTCCCTTCAGCGGTGCCAAGTTGACTGTCGGTATATCGAAGTGTTGAAGTGCTTGTACAGTAGGGCTACGATGGCTATCCGAGTACAGAACCAGAGTACGAAACCTATCCAATTGCAGAGAGGTGTAAGACAGGGTGACGTCATATCCCCGAAACTCTTCACCGCTGCATTGGAAGATGTTTTCAAGCTTCTGGACTGGAAAGGATACGGTATCAACATCAATGGCGAGTACATCACTCACCTTCGATTTGCCGACGATATAGTTCTTATGGCAGAATCGCTGGAGGACCTAAGCACTATGCTCAATGACCTCAATAGTGTTTCCCAACGGATAGGTCTTAAGATGAACATGGACAAAACTAAGATCATGTTTAATGTCCATGTCACACCTATGCCGATAGTTGTTGGGAACACTAAGCTCGAAGTTGTTGACGAGTATGTTTACCTGGGACAAATAGTCCGACTGGGTAAGTCCAACTTCGACCGAGAGGTCAATCGACGGATTCAACTCGGCTGGGCAGCGTTCGGGAAGCTACGACACATCTTCTCGTCAGACATACCTCAAAACCTTAAAACGAAATTGTACAACCAGTGCGCGTTGCCAGTGATGACTTACGGAACTGAGACGTGGTCCTTCACTGCTGGCCGTATGAGGAAGCTCAAGGTCGCTCAGCGAGCTATGGAGAGGGCTATGCTCGGAGTTTCTCTGCGTGATAAACTTAGGAATGAGGATATCCGCAGTAGAACCAGAGTGACCGACATAGCCCAACGGATTAGTAAGCTGAAGTGGCAGTGGGCCGGCCATATAGCTCGAAGAACCGACAACCGATGGGGAAGAAAGGTTCTCGAGTGGCAGCCTCGTACCGGTAGGCGAAGTGTAGGGCGTCCCCCCACGAGATGGAGTGACGACCTGGTAAGACATGCAGGAAGTCGATGGATGCAGGTGGCTCAGGACCGTGTTTTGTGGCATTCTTTGGGGGAGGCCTATGTTCAGCAGTGGACTTGTGAAGGGCTGTAATGATGATGATGAATAGTGCTTACCACCTGAAAGGTAATATGCTTAAATTACTGGATAGTAAAAACAATAAACATTGATTTTTATTAAATGCACTGTTTCTTATGTGACTAAAATTTAAAAACTTTTTATCGTTATTTAGATATTCTACCTTAGTCGTCGGGAGAGCTATTAGTGTGATATGAAATAAATTTTGGTGTAAACATGTTTTATCATCACTAAACATTATATAGACTGTGTAGACTGTGTGGTCATTTGTTGCATAAAACATAAGGAAGTACTTAAATAATTCCACTTACAGAAAGAACAAATTCGCGAGTAACGTAAAAAAACTTGAGTCCACTTAAAGATACCATACTTCCATTTATTTGGTCAGTAAATCTCTGTGCCTAAAATTTAAAAATATATCTCAATATCAAAGTTCGCAAGTTGCTTTTAAATCTTGCAAATAGGGAAAAATTATTAATTAAGAGAAAAATACTTTCTTCGTTACAAAAAATCGTTGATGGTACATTATACAAATACGCTGCAGGCGTTTTAGAAGCGGTGTTTACTTCGGCAGCAAAGAGAGCGACAATTAGAAATCGTACAACCACTGTAGTAACTGCAGCTAAAAAGGAGATACTGTGCTCGTAACCGTTGAATGGGCTGAAATGGAAATATTTTTGAGCAAACTAAAAATACATAATAAATTAATAAAATATTTTGATTTTATTATTAAGACATTATTACGTCCCTTATTATTACTGTTCTCAAATAACTTAACCTTTTTTATGGTCCGAGACTTATAAGACTGTAGTAATTTTCGTGGAATTCTAGTTTATTATCATTAACACCATTAGATACTTTCACAAGTTCTCTGCTGTACACATGCCTCCCCCAAATAATACGACAAAGCACGATCCTGAGGCAGGTGATTCCATCGACTTGCTGCATGTCATACCAGGTCATCACTCCATCTAGTGGGCGTTCGCTCTAGAAACTTTCTTCCCCATCTTTTGTTAGTTCATCGAGCCAAATAGTTAGTTAGTCTTTTGCTTTCTTCTCTAGTAAGGCTAAATCATTTCCTCTCGTTATACTAAGGATTTTATCACATAAAGAATCTCCGAGCATAAGCCTCTTCATAGCTTGCTGAGCGACCTTAAGCTCCCTCATACGACCAGTAATGTAGGTCAACCTCTCAGAACAATATGTCAGCCCTGGCCGTTAACTCTAGCTTTTAAGTTTTCAGGAATACGTCACGAGAAGATATAATGTTCATCTCTCCAACGCTGCCCAGCCGAGTTGGATTCATTGATTTACATCTTTGTCGAAGTAGGACCTACGTAGTCGAATACTTTGCCCTTGATGAACATAAAACATAAACCAAAACAAGGACAATACAAATATTATTATACACATTTTCACTTTGTTTTGTCCATTGTCATTTTATGACCTATCCGTTGCGAGTTATATTGATGTCATTAAGCGTAGTGCTAATGAACTATAAGTATAATATCGTCGGAAAATCGAACGTAAGTGATGGTTTCGCCATTAATACTGATGCCGAAATTGTTGTAAGTGTTGCAACTTTTTTGCTAAAATCTTTTAAAGCCTGTACACCGTAAGATTCGTCCTTTATATAAAATATGTCCTTAATACAAATTTCGAACTCAATGTTGATGCCAAATCGCCATATTTTTTCAGAGGGTTGTATTGATTGTTCACATATTTTCAAAAATAATAAATATGTTTTTATGTATTTTACCCGCTAGGATAATTTGAGCAGGCAGCAGCCGCAATAAGGTGAGACGTATTTGATCCATTCCTGCACAAAATACATTTGATAATTACTAATTTATTTAAATAATATATTTGAGTTTTTTGGAACAAAATTAAACCTAAAAGTTACAATAAAGCCAGAGAGGCGTAACCCCGCGGAAACAGTCTTCCCGTCACCAGCGGCAACGACCAGTTCCTTTAGAAAATTTATCTTTCGTCTACCCCACATACCGATAGTCAGTAGCTCATATTTTCACCATTTCTTCAGTTCAGCCTCCTCTAATATCACCCGGCTCTTAGCGCGTACCAATGTTGATGGTGTTATTGAATACCTACTTCGAAAGGGACTGCGTTGAGCAATGGCCTGTTTATTCTGCGATAACCAATAGACAATCTTATTCTTATTTTATTTTTATTTCATGGTTCTAGCAATGCTTCTTTTACTTTATAAAACGCTGAGTTCAGCGTTACATAAAATTAAAGAAGCGTTAAAGAATTCTTTTATCTAACTGGTGATAAGCATCGCTGCTCTTATTAACCTTTGTGTTCAATGTCGTGAATATGAGCCAAACTTTCCAGTAACTTCAAAACAACTGGCACATATAAGTAAGGCCAATTTCCAGAAGTGTACTTAAAAATTTTATGATAATTTCAATATAAATAAAGTCGAAATAACCTAATGATCGTGACGAACTCAATACGGGACGATTTTAAATCTGATTAGGAAATGCTACGGGTAAAATAATGAGTTGAAAAAATTACCCTAAACTCAAAAGTAATAGTCCCTTACAAAATAATTAATAGAATCAGGTGTTACTTTGCGGAAGTATATTAAATTTGCCAAAAAATTACTTCGCGTACATCCGCTAGATAAAATAAAATGATGTGTCTTACCTAGTTTGAAGAGCACCTCCCGCCCTCCCTCAATTGCGTGCACTATCCCCGTCGCCACTAATCCCAGCACCACTGCTCCGAACACCACTACACTAGGTAAGACACACGACTGACGACAATACGACACGTATTTCGCCTCTACTCGAGGCATCCTCAGGTGATATAGACTCTATGGTGGCTAACCGCTAAGTGAGCGGCGAGCCAAAACAACTGCCTTTTATACAGACCGCTGACGCAACCGCTCCCTGCTTAAAGAGCGAGCGACTGCATCATGAAATAAAACATGCGACCAATCACCACCGGATTTACGCAGCCGTTTGTAAAATATAAAAATAAACCGCCGCGCAACGCCCTCATACCCTCCAACCACGCAACCAATTGCCGATCACTGTGAGGGTGACAAACGATCATATTGCGAGGCTGTCTGCTCTTAGAGAGCAGGCAAAAAAATATTTATGTGAGGTGAGTTAGAAACATTCAGCAGTGCAACCTTACTTTTATTACTTTTTAATATCTCTAACTGTTCCAGCACACAGTCTCAGCCCTTTATTACACGTATGTAAGACTTTAAAGGAGTGGTCGTTAGCTAGGTTGTGTCCAGTGTCCAAACGATGTTTAGAAAAATTGGATTTATCGGGATTGCAATTCCTGTACGCGGCTAAATGCTCTTTATAACGTGTTTCGAAGTTTCGACCAGTCTGACCCACGTAAACGGCGTGGCATTCGTCACAAACAAGTTTGTAAACACCTGACTTTTGACGAATATCCAACTTATCTTTATTAATACAGATATTTATAAGAGATATGTAACGCCACATAAACACCGTTTTGTCGAAGAATCTTAGCTACTTTTTCAGATATGGGGCCTAAGTAGGTCAAACTGCTTACATGTCGATGAACACTTTGAAGTTGATTTTTTAAACAGCGGTAGAGCCAAGCGGCAGCTTTTGCTGTCGCACGGATTGGCCGACTCGAACCGGGGTGGTACCACGACCTCACAGAAAACCAGCGTGAAGTAGAGGTTTACCTCTGTGTTTCGCTTGGTGAATGCAGGTGGCCGGAGGCCCTTTTTATTGGAAATGAGGCATTCCATCTTAGTCCTCACGGGTGACACCGCATCTACATTTTGATTTGTAATAGAGGATAAATGTAGATGTCTATGGGCCACAGCAACCACTTACCTTCAGGTGGACTGTGTGATCGTTTGTCACCCTTATCCTATAAAAAAAAGACTTAGCCACCGTAGAGTCTATATCACTTGAGGATGCCTCGTGTAGAGGCGAAACACGTGTCGTATTGTCTTCACTGGTGTGTCTTACCTAGTGTAGTGGTGTTGGGAGTAGTGGTGCTGGGATTAGTGGTGACGGGGATAGTGCACGCAATTGAGAGAGGGCGGGAGGTGCTCTTCAAACTAGGTAAGACACATCATTTTATTTTATCTACCGGATGTACGCAAAGTAATTGTTGGCAAATTTAATCCTTACAAAATAACTAATAACCTATTTAAGAAAAAATGGAATACTTACGAAATTAATTTATAGAGATAAAGAACCACAAATAACAAATTTGTTGTAAACGATAGAAATATAAAGTAGCCAATAACTTCATTAAATAAGAAAATAATCTCAGTAGCGCGATTATAATCTTCTCGTAAATATCTCCAACAGGTCGATGGAAAATTCTACAAAATTGCAACTTTAGTACATATATGAAATTGACTAAACTTAAATTGAATACTAGCACCTTATTCATTCTATGATTTGAAATTATTTGCTAAGTCTAAAAAAATATGAAAATCTTAATAGATATTACTAAGAATTTAGTAGTAATGCTAGAATGTAATTTGTGTGTGGCATAAAATACAATGGAATAATTTTTATTCAATAACATTATAAATACTTATTGGACGTTATAATATTTTACTTTTTCACTGGTGAGAAAAAAATATAGTTTCTTGACTTATTCTTATGTGTATGTTCTGTTGTGAAATGTATTGCATTTGTATATGATAGAATGTACAAGCACATTATATATTTATTTATCCAAATCATATTACTACTAAAGATAGATAAATAATTCGTAATTGTTGAATTTGCCGCACCTTAATTCTGGAATCGTATGTTAGTGTTATGATCCCTTGAACAGAAAAAAGAAGATTTGCAAACAAAAAATGGTAACAATTTTTATCAACGCAAGTTTCGCGTAAGTAAGTGTTCGCGTAAATATAAGAAATCATTATGTAAACCAGTACGGACTGGAAATAGCAAATAAAATACGCCGACTAGAAGATCTCAAAACCAAGCGCGCAAGATACATAACAGCTTTAAACTTTTTGAAGAGATGCAGAGACCATAATCTCATTCCTACGTGTGTCAAGATATCTACTAAAAAAGACATTCGAGGAAGCGCTAAGATCATAAATCAGGCAAGCAAAAAATTGTTAATAACGGTGATTCAGCAAAAACGTACCGATCCATGTTTCATTAATAAAACCATAGACAAATCGTCCAGTGATCTAAAGACAGTTTTATCGACATTTGATTATAAGAATTGCATGGAAACTTTAGACAAACGTGAAACAACTAAATACAATGAATGCAAAAATAAACATATAGATAAATACCAAAAACTAACAACCAAATCAAATGTCCAACGCCAATGTCAACGTAATAACGGAACGAAATCATTGACAACAGACGCGAGTAATAAACAACGTGCGGTCTATAACCTGTCAAAACAATCTCTGGACGACGCGACAATAAAAGTTTTGGCCAAAGGTATGAATTTCGCTATAACACCGCAAAAAATTTCGTATGAAAACGTTATCTGTAGTGTTGAGGACTGTCTGTATAAAAATAATATTGGTAAAGAAGATTTAGAGGCTATACGTCAAGACATTTCGTCCTTGTTACGTCGAAGCTCAGCGCCGAAATTAAATCTTCCCAAAGATGAATTTACTGCATTGAAAAACTTACGCAACAGACCAGATCTTACGATTCTCCGCGCAGATAAAGGTAATGCTACGGTTATAATGGATACGTCGGATTACAATTTTAAAATACAACAACTTTTATCGGATGAAAGTACGTACGTAAAGGTCAAAACAGACCCTACAACTAATACGCTTAAAACAACTAGCGATCTAATAAAGAAATACTCCGAGAAACTGAATCTAGACGTAAATTCGATAATACCTACGTGTGCCAAACCGCCGAAGTTGTATGGGTTACCAAAAATACACAAACCGAACGCTCCATTACGTCCAATAGTGAGTCAGATCGATTCGCCAACTTACAGATTGGCTCAACACTTAGCAAAAGTACTAACACCACTCAGAGGACATACAAGAGCACACACTAAGGATTCATACCATTTTGTCAGTGAGATAAAAGACCTATGTCTTACTGACAATGAAACTATGGTCAGTTTTGATGTTCAATCTCTATTTACATGCCTACCTGTTGAAGACATTGTAATTGTTGAATTTGCCGCACCTTAATTCTGGAATCGTATGTTAGTGTTCTGATCCCTTGAACAGAAAAAAAAAGATTTGCAAACAAAAAATGGAAACAATTTTTATCAACGCAAGTTTACGGCTATCGCATGTATAGAAAGCTCTTGTAATACGTGCATTATTGGATAAAGTACGGTAAGGTACTGCTCCTATAATTTGTGCATAACATGCTTCTTGACTAGCAGCGTTGTCCGTATAACAACTCGAAATAATAAAAAAGACTAGACGGTTGCCAACCTGTCTACCAGGTGGGTGTCCCCCACTAAATATGCCTATGTTCAGCATTGGACTTTGACAGGTACCTTACCAGGTGTAATAATAATTTTAAACGACACTACGGATTACTTAAACACCGACAATATCGTATCGGTTTAATATTATATAAAACATAAAATTAAGTAACGTAGATATCCACTAAGAAAGTATGAAAAAGAAACTGAGGAAGACGGTAACAATTACTGTAATTTTTAAATACATAAGGCATCTTGCATTGCAAACGTATTTAATTGACTTCGACTACATTGATAATGTTCTCATTTTATTTATATTGAGGTCGGTTGTACAGTATTTTTAATTTCACCTCTTGCGTTCTGAGGAATGCAAGAAGGAATAAAGAAATAAATAAGTAAATATTTTACTGTCATTGCACAGCTGTAGGTGTTTGCAGCCATGGCAGCCTATTACATTATTGCTTCATATAGGAGATTTTGTTTTGCAGGGTAGGCAACCGCAGTTTTTTATTATTTTGAGTTGTTATCAGGAAGATGCTGCTGCCCATCTACTGTTTCTATTTCCCTCTTTCACCTTTTACGACACCTACGGGAAGATATTAGAAGGTAGTGGGTGGTCTTAAGACTTTGGTTTTATACGCATTCATCAGAAGATAAAACACACTTTTAGCATTACAATCGTTGCCAATATCTGTTTCTACCAGATTCTTTTATGAAACAACTAATTCGAGATGAGATGAGTATCATTGTAAAGATTTGATTTAAAAGAAGCAAGTTTATTTAAATTGTGCAATAACAGCTGTCATCTGTGTAAATGTTACAAGAATATATAAACAAACTAAATCTACGGCTATGAAAATAAAGTAAATGTTGTGTTGTTATACAGTAGTCGACATTTTCACTGAGATATGGCCGATACGCAAAAATACATGAAATAACATGAAATTTCTTATGAGATCTTCAAGAGAAAATATAAGTCTTAAAAACTTGTGTTAATAATATGGTTTTTGTCACCCTTAAAGATTCCCTTCAGGAAAAAACAATATACAATAATAAGCTACAATATTGAACCAATTTACTTAAAACTAAGTTACGTTCGAAAAGTAATAAAAAATAAAAAAAAATATTTTTTGGTTTTTTAATGAAATATAAATGAAAATAACTACGAACTACGACGTTTAAGATAACACAAAAAATTGAAAAGATGCAACACTATGCAGATGGAGACTACACACAAAAATACAAATAAATAGAGGTAATTAAACACTAAGATAAGGCGAAGACACTATCTCTTGCCGGCGGTACCAGTACGTCGACTTTTGGAAGCTCCACCTAGTTCCCTGACCGCGGCCGTTGTCTTCGACTTTTGTCTTCAACGATTTTATCGAGTTCGTTCTCAGAGCTAATGCGATGTCGAACGCCACCGCTACCCACGAGAAAAACAAATCCTTCACATGTCGAGAAATTGGATATTCAATACTTCCGTCGAGCTACATAAGGGCTTCATGTCGAGGCTCGTCTTAATCTCGATTGTTCAAACTAAGAGGTATGGCCCATACCGCCAAGCAAGATATATCTTTGTCCGAGAAACCAGGCAACTTCAAACGGTCAACGAAAGCCTTCACTAGTACCTGTACAGTGTCCTCGTTCTTTTCCTCCGGAAGCCCATGAAGTAATAGAAACTTCCGCTAGCTCCGCATCTGTACTTATTATCCACCTGGTACATCAGCAGTTCTACCTGGTCTTGAAGATTGCTTAGGGCTGTCATGATAAATAGTCTGAATGAGGCGAACTTGGATGTCAAATTGTCAATGGAGGCTGAATGTGCTGCAGCTTAGAGCTCACTTTGATAGATATCCATCCGCTAAGGAAACATCTTCTGGAGTTGTGTTATTGACTCTTGAATGGCATCCATTTTGAAAAAAGCAGTGATAATGAAAACTGTGATACTGAGTTTTGTGATTAAGTTTGTAAATGGCAAGGATTTTAGTAGCCGAAGGAGATTAGTACTTTAGTTTCCTATATAGTTACGACACTATTTTAATGTTTTATATATTAAAAATTAATTTAAATTGGGAAACCTTACAAAAGCGATGTATTTATTGCACTTGTGCACTCTCAAATATGTCTTACTTTATTTTCGTGAGTCCTAGCTGTAATTCAGTGAGCCTCCCTTGTATTGTCAGTGTTAGGCAGTTTAAAGTAGAAATATAGTATGTCCTATTTTCTTGTGCTTTTAGTATTTTGGTGCTCTTGCTATTTTCTCTTATTGGAGCTGGAAGGGATTGGTCGATATCCTCCATGGGACCAGCCTGCTTGGGGAGTTTGAATTTTTGTGTTTACTGTATTTTAAATATAAGATTATTATTATAGTTTACATAATTAATTACGATTTCTGAAATTAGATTAAAATGTACTTAATGACTCGACGACATTATTGAACAAATTAATATGTATAACTTCGTACCCTTACCTCAGAATATTAATCGTAACTTTTGGTAGAATAAACCGATTTTTAATAACAAAACGTAACACGTAAAACGTAAAACAAAAACTAAGCGTAACTCTAAGATACGCCTTATGATTTTCTTAAAGATTCCTTTGAAAAATATTAGTACTATAAACGTGATGCGTTCATAAACAAACAGACAAACAAACGGACAACTTTAATAATTATAGAAATGTATTTAATTGCTTATTTTTAGTCTCTCTCAATCATTTTTGTCAAAAAAATATACAATGAACAGACTCATGCAATTACAGAAGTTATTGACAGTGGTAGAGCCACGCGGCAGCTTTTGCTGTCGCACGGATGGGCCGGCTCGAACCGGGGTGGTACCACGACCTCACAGAATACCAGCGTGAAGTAGAGGTTTACCTCTGCGTTTCGCTTGGTGAGTGCAGGTGGCCGGAGGCCCTTTTTACTGGAAATGAGGCATTCCATCTTAGACCTCACGGGTGACAACGCATCTGCATTTTGATTTTTAATAGAGGATGGATGTAGATGTCTATAGGCCGCAGCAGCCACTTACCATCAGGTGGACTGTGTGCTCGTTTGTCACCCTTATTCTATAAAAAAAATATATTAAAAATAGGGTCTTAAATGCCTCATACCATGATAGTTTATCTATTAAATTGCTTATTTTGTTTGTATTGTATTAAAAAAAAAACATTAAAAAATATAGAAATTGACTCCAACCGAGAACGTCTCCCATACAAAAAAGAAAAAATTGAATAGTATAAAATGAAACGTTTTGTAGGTATAGTTATATGAAATAAAATAGTTAGAATACACATTTATTGTTGTTACCTATTATAATTACCAAAGAAAGTATCGTTTATTGCTCACACTTGCTCACCTTGCCTTCTGAGGAAATAATTTTTTCATTAATACGCTTAAGAATTGAAGACAAAAATAAACTAATACAGGTAATAAATAAATCTATATAGGACCAAATCAATACCGTCGCTGTGTACAGAGGCTGAAAATTCAAAATAAAATAATGAATACATATATCACATTGTTTCAAAATAGTTAAGTAATAAAATGTTTTTTGTTACTTTATTATGTTTTTCATCCAATAACCTATATTTCTTAAAATATTTTATGCAATATTAAAAAAGTTATGTTTAAGAATACAGGCACTTAATTAGTGCAATTAAAAAGAAACAAGAGAACCAGTTTTTTTTTAAACTTACCAACAACCAGAATGCTGTGAATTTATTATAAGGAAAGTTAAGCTCGAAAAGCCAAGGATAGGTTAATTCACAGTACATTTTAAATGTATCCTTATGTTCTGAGTAACAATCAAGTACTTCTGAATATCTCTCAATAGATCTTAAAATATGTAACACTAGAAAAAATAATGTCATATAAACAGCCGATCACAAAAGCTCACTGCTTAATATAGAACTCCCCAAGAAAAACTATCCTGATCCTAAGGCTGCTGTTTCAATTGAACTTCAGCAGTTCTTACCAAGAAACCACTCCACCTAGTGAGAGGCAGCGCAACACTTAGTTTAACGATATGAAGCCGGCAATCGGGAAGCTTTCTTTCCTCATCGGTTGTCGATTCTTCAAGCAATAAGATATATTAAATATATTTAATCCTATTTTTATTTCAATTTTACCAATCCACAACAGTCCTTTGCAGAGCATGGAGTTCTTCAATTGGATAAGGAGAAGACCCGTCTTTCTCGTCCAGGGACGATTTGTCGTAAGCTTGGTAAGCGAATTGGCGAGGGCTATTGCACCTTTGACGGTAATTTGCCTCGTCTGCCTGGGTATTTTATACCTGGTATTATAAGAGATGGATAAACGGCAGTAAAATTTTAGATGATTATAAATGTGTTAGTTAAAGGTGCATGTAAACAAAACGTGATGTCGCTGTGGTACGAAATACCCATGATTGAGGGTAGATATTGATTTCATGTGCCAAAGTTACCATTTACCAACAAGTGGACTGTGTGTTCTCTTTTTGCACTTATTGTAAGCTAGTGCTTGATCACAGTCCCAGCTGCTGTAAAGTGGTGATGAAGTCCTAGATGATAAATCGCACTATCTTAGTGAAACAAAAACCTATTCTCTATTGCCTTCAAGGCTTCAAGATGCCCAGATTGTATTCTGACCACTCGTCATACGTGAATTCTTCCATTCCTTCATCTATCGCACACTATCCGAAATGCATTCAATAGAATACCAAGAGGCTGGCTACTGAGCGCCTGTGCTCAAAGCTGGAAAGATTGGTTTCAACCAAATAAAGGTGGACATCAAAGCACGTTTATACACTTAGTCAAACGCTGTTTTGTGACAGCCTTGAAGGTACGGACCTGTCCATCCTATGGCTGCGCGTAGACAGCGACGATCATCCCCGCGTCTACGGGTGCCTCTATAGGTCCCATAGCGGTAATGTCGACACAGACCGACTCATCGACCACGTCCAAATGGCTGCAGACTCCGTGCTACAACAGGTCCCATCCGCAGAGATCGTGATACTCGGTGATTTCAACGCCCACCACGCTGAATGGCTTGGTTCTTGTTTAACCGATCATGCGGGTAGATCTGTATACGTCTTTGCTTTGGCATATGGTCTAACACAACTGGTTACTTCGCCTACGCGGATCCCAGATGTGGAAGACCATGTACCTTCCCTATTGGACCTTCTGCTGACCTCTCATCCGGACGGATATCAGGTCTCCGTCGATGCCCCTCTGGGCTCTTCGGACCATTGTCTGATCCGGAGCACGGTGCAACTCACGCTCCAATCGCAGTTGCGATCTGCAGCTTGCCGCCGTGTTTGGCACTATAGGTCAGCTGATTGGGACGGGATGCGGTCTTTTTTTGCATCCTACCCTTGGGGGCGGGTTTGCTTCTCGCCGGAAGATCCCAGCGTTGTTGCCGATTCTGTAGCTGATGTGGTACTTCAGGGTATGGAACTTTTTATTCCATCCTCTGTGGTGCCCATCGGCGGCAGATCCCAGCCATGGTTTGGTCGCTCCTGTAAAATAGCATCACGTTATAAGCAGGAGTGCTACCGGGCCTGGTCTGATGCATCAACGTCTCGGGATTTAAACACCAGCGCACTTAAAAAGAAGTATAATTCCGCCTCCAGGTCCTTCAAAAGCGTCATTGCCAAGGCAAGGTCTGAGCACATCGGCAGAATTGGCGAGAAGCTAGTTCGCCTTCTATCGGGAATCCGTGCATTCTGGTCTCTCGCCAAGGCTGTCCAAGGGAACTTCTGTCAGCCATCCCTTCCATCTCTCCACAGAGAGGACGACTCACTGGCCCATGCCGCAAAAGAGAAAGCCGACCTGTTGTGCTCTCTTTTTGCGTCTAACTCGACTCTAGATGACGGGGGGAACACACCGCCGACCATCCCGCGATGTGAGTGCTCCATGCCGGATGTGCGATTTACACAGCGCTCGGTCCGCAAAGCACTCTTCTCCCTGGACGTCAGCAAGTCGAGTGGGCCCGATGGAGTCCCTCCCATTGTGCTGAAGACGTGTGCTCCGGAGTTGGCACCGGTTTTAACACGTCTTTTCCGGTACTCCTACTCCCAAGGCGTAGTCCCGAATTCGTGGAAGACAGCTTTGGTCCACCCGATCCCTAAAAAAGGCGACCGCTCAGACCCGTCCAACTACAGGCCTATCGCCATCACCTCCTTGTTCTCCAAAATAATGGAATCCATTATAAACTGCCAGCTCATTAGGTACCTTGAAGATCACCAGTTGATCAGTGACCGTCAGTACGGTTTTCGTCGAGGTCGATCAGCGGGTGATCTTCTAGTTTACTTAACTCATAGATGGGCGAAGGCAGTAGAGTCCAAGGGGGAGGCATTGGCCGTTAGTTTGGACATAGCGAAGGCCTTCGATCGGGTCTGGCACAAGGCGCTTCTTTCGAAGCTTCCTTCCTATGGGCTTACCGAGAAATTGTGCAAATGGATCACCAGTTTCCTTGCTGATCGGAGCATCAAGGTCGTAGTAGACGGTGCATGCTCTGATTACAAGCCTATCAACGCTGGTGTTCCACAAGGCTGCGTGCTATCACCAACGCTGTTTCTCCTGCATATCAATGATATGTTGCTAACTGGTAGCATTCATTGCTATGCAGACGACAGCACTGGTGATGCCTTATATACCGGCCGTGCCAATATTTCTCGGGAAAACGTCGCCGAGTACCGGAATAAACTTGTGTCTGAAGTCGAGTCTTTGCTTAACAAAGTCTCGGATTGGGGCCGATTAAATCTAGTCCAGTTCAATCCACAGAAGACACAAGTTTGCGCGTTTACCGCTAAAAAGAACCACTTTGTCGTATCTCCTCAGTTTCAAGGCACTCCCCTTGCTGCCTCAGCCAGTATCGGAATCCTTGGCGTCGACATATCGAATAGCGTGCAGTTTCGTGGTCACTTGGAAGGGAAGGCCAAATTGGCCTCTAAAAAGCTTGGCGTGCTCAGCAGAGCGAGACAGTATTTCATGCCGGCACATCGCTTGCAACTTTACAAAGCGCAAGCCGGGGCACCCCAGTGCCAGCTCCTTCCACTTGACCGCATCCAGCGCAGAGCGATTCGAATCGTCGACAACCGAGTTCTTTCCGATCAGCTCGATACACTGGCACTGCGTAGAGATGTTGCATCTCTTTGCGTATTTTATCGCATCTATCACGGGGAGTGCTCTGAGGAATTGTTCGGACTAATTCCAGCCGCTCAATTTCACCATCGCACGTCGCGACAAAACTCTCGTTACCATCTGTACCATCTGGATGATTGGCGGTCCACCACTGTGCGATTTAGAAGAAGTTTTCTCCCTCGCACAACTTCTTTGTGGAATCAATTACCACCAGCGAATTTTCCGAACCGATACGACTTAGGAACCTTCAAGAAAAGAGCTTACACCTTTCTAAAAGGCCGGCAACGTATCTGCAATTCCCCTGGTGTTGCGGTTGTTCATGGGCGGCGGTAGTCACTTACCATCAGGTGAGCCGCAAGCTCGTTTGCCCCCTATTCTATAAAAAAAAAAAAAAAACAACTCATATGTGACAACAGTACTCCATGCACGACCGGACGTTCGCTTTATATAAGGTAAGAAGCTGCGACGTTAAGTACCGCCGATAGTTGAGGTTCGGAGATATCTCAATCCCTAACAACTGAAGGTGGTCAGTGTACTCCAAAGATACATTCCAGGTAGTATGAGCCAGCGTTAGTGGGCCTAAGCCTAAGCCGGTGAAAAGACAAGCTTGTGTTTTGGAGGCGTTGAATCTCACGAGATTGGCACCAACCCATTCGGAGACTGCCTGCAGGGAGAGATTCGCAAGCTCAACTATGGCTTCGTTTTCAGACTGGATTTGATCTCGACTGGTCCGATCGTTTGACTAGTACCCTTCCACAACAGTGCTGTTGTTCGCATACCCACAGATACCGAGAATGAGCAGATCATCAAATTACTTCGAGCATTAGCCATCCTTACTTCTATTAAAATGTTGTTCTGTGAACGTCAATCCTTCTGCCAAACGTGGCAATTTCTGATTAAATCATTTCTATGATGGAAGGGATTCATTGTTAATAAACAATAAGAACAAAGTGAAGTATATTTCTGGGTACTTACTGACAGCGAAAGCTATAAATGTTAATGAAATCCAAATACACCTTCTTTTTACCCGAAAATCAACGTATTCATCAAGTCTTAATTTTAATAATTTTAGCATCAAACCTGGCCATTTCAAGGCAATATAAATGGAAAATATGGACGTCGCACTCGTAGAGACGTATAAACATGTTACAACTGTAAAAAATAAATATCTTACTGTTATATTTATGTTTGTATATTTTTTTATAAGATAAAAGTGACAAACGAGCACACAGTCTACCTGATGGTAAGTGGACATCTGAATCTATCCTCGATTACAAATCAAAATGCAGATGCGTCATTACCCGTGAGGACTAAGATGGAATGCCTCGTTTCCAGTAAAAAGGGTCTCCGGTGCTCTACACTCACCATACGAAACACAGCAGCGTTAAGCTGCTACTTTAATCTGGTATTCTGTGAGAGCGAGGTCCTTCCCCGGTCGAGCCGACCCATTCGTGCTACAACTATACTACTAATACAGCTACAGCATGGCTCTACCTTGAAATACTAAGCAAACTGTTTTTCTACTTTTGACTTTTTGAATATATATTATGTGTATTACCTATGCTTTCAAATTCACATTAATAAAGATCTAACTCTTTTCGTCTTGATATACGAGTACACTTCACATATTATTGAATAAGGAACATTACAAATCACACAAGTTTTAAAATAATTACCTGAATTCTCTAATCATTCAAACCAGTATGAAAAATATTTAGGTTAGAGGAATATTTTAATCCATTTATGCAATCGGCAAAGCCAGAAATATTTGTACTAAACTAATGCACTTGTTAATTGTTCACGTGTGTTTTCTATATCAGTTTTTAGTCAGCCCGTAATTCACTGCTGGACTAAAACGAATAATATAGAACGGATAAAGAACAATAAAGAACTTAGA
Source organism: Parnassius mnemosyne (assembly GCA_963668995.1). Lineage (NCBI taxonomy): Eukaryota > Metazoa > Arthropoda > Insecta > Lepidoptera > Papilionidae > Parnassius > Parnassius mnemosyne. Next base: position 43,882,713 of record CAVLGL010000115.1, on the reverse strand, counting down.
ACTTAAAACAAGAAAAAATCTTAATCTCATTTAATCTTTAAACGAGTGTACATAAGAGTTCAAAATTACAAACAATGTTCTAGAAGAAAGCTTGATAAACAAAATACTTGATTGATATACTAGTAAGGGTTTGGATTTTATTCAAATTTGATTTTGATGTTATTTTATTTTAATTTTTTATCTTCTATCAGACTAATTATTAAATTTTATCATGATCCTGGTGATGCAATTTTTTTGTTGGCAAATTAACACGCATTGAAACGACTATAATATCTACTAAATAAAACAACTAACCATGTCGTTTTTTAAATTGTGCGTATAGATATTGTGGATATCATATGGTTCTTGAATCAACCATTCTAATAATCGCTTAGTTTACTAAACCGTGATACGTTTGTTAACGTCATGCAGGCAGACTGGCTCCAACCTATTCACATAAGTGATACACCCTACTGATACTAAATCAGCCATCCTTAGTCCCAACAACAACGTTTAGTCAACGCGTTGTCGCCTGTTATACGATAAGTTACCATACGGAGGTATTTACTCCACTTAACTAGGGGACGTCCTTCATTGAAAAAATCGTTTCGTTTACACCTGTCAATTATAAAATAAAAGAGAATTTAATTAAAAGAGTAAAACTTACTAATCGCAGATAGAGAAATAGGTTTTGTTATTAAGCTACAGAAGGAAAGAATTGCACACAAAACGTGAACGGAGCAAATGAATAAACTGTACAAAAATTTCCATGATCGAAACGAAAATCTGAAATCGTAAACAAATATTTAAAAATTAGGTCATTACGGCACATTTCTACAATACCATATCACTAATCTAATTTTTTATATATTACTAGAAGAAGAAACAACCTAAGAATCCACCTGATCGAAAGCTTCTCTTAGCCCATGTACAGTTACAAATTTTACCCTCTTAGTTACAACTATTTAGATAAAGTAGGTCAAATATATTATTTTACCTCTGAAGATAAAGATGTAATTGGTTCACTGTAATTATTGTGACGTTTCCTTCCAAGCTCTGCCTTTGAAACCGGAATTCAGCAGTGGTTGCAAACTGTTTGGTGGCATAAATTATGCTAATTATGCTTGACCCATTCGTGTAACAACTACCTATATACATGCTGCATATATGTTCTATCACGTATAAAAATTTCATTTATTTATAAAAAAATTACACTAACACTAGTCGTAAAATATATAAAATACAATATTTAATATATTGTATTTTATATAATTATAATTATATATTCTAAGATTTAATGATGTTTTGGTATATATAGCAAAATAACTTTATATCAGAAGTAAAGATGACTTTAATTAAGTAAAAAAATAATTTCAATTTCTGAAATCGGTGCCAATACAGAATGTATAATAATACTTAAAGCTCTAATTTCTGTATACGAAATTATTTTAATTCGTTTTAGTTCTATGAAAATGGCTTTACTTTTAATTTGAAAGTTATTTTTCTTAATTATATTCATCATAATCATTACAGCCCTTCACAAGTCCACTGCTGAACATAGGCCTCCCCAAAGGAATGCCACAAAGCACGGTCCTAAGCCACCTACATCCATCGACTTCCTGCATGTCTTACCGGGTCGTCACTCCATCTAGTAAAGGGATGCCCTACATTTCGTCCCCGCCACTCGAGAAACTTCTTTCTCCATCAGTTGTCGTTTCTTCGAGCTATATGGTCGGCCCATTGCCACTTCAGCTTACCTATCCGTTGGGCTGCGTCTGTTACTCTGTTTCTAAGGCGGATATCCTCATTTCTAAGTTTATCATGCAGAGAAGTTCCGAGCATAGCCCTCTCTATAGCTCGCTGAGCAACCTTGAGCTTTCTCATACGGCCAGCAGTGAAGGACGAGGTCTCAGTTTCATAAGCCATCCCTGGCAACACGGACTAGTTGTATTCTCGTTTTCAAGTTTCGAGGTATACCTGATGAGAAGATGTGCCGTAATTTCCCGATCGTTACCCAGCCGAGTTAAATCCGTCGATTGACCTCTCGGTCTAAGTAGACTTATAAAGTAGACCTATAAAAACCGGTAAACATACTCGTCAACAACTTCGAGGTTAGTGATCCCAATAACTACCGGCATAGGTGTGACATAGACGTTATACTCGTACATGATCTTTGTTTTGTCCATGTTCATCTTAAGACCTATCCGTTGGGAAACACTATTGAGGTCATTAAACATAGTGCTTAGGTCCTCCAGTGATTCTGTTATAAGGACTATATTGTCGGCAAATCGAAGGTGAGTGACTTAATCGCCGTTGATGTTATTACTGTATCATTTCCAGCCCAGAAGCTTGGAAACGTCTTCCAATGCAGTGGTGAACAGT
>CAVLGL010000115.1:43772691-43880152 GCA_963668995.1 Parnassius mnemosyne | reverse complement strand
AGAGCAAATGAAAAGGTGGAGTGATGGTCTCCCATTTCTTTTGGCAGTATAAAGTGCCGCACGGGCGACTGAGAAGCAACAGTCTGATGTTCTACGAGTCTCGTGTCGTTATTGTGCCCGTTCGGCTAAAACATTACTTCTACACTGAGATTCTGCCCAAATAAGACAAGTGATGTAGTTCAAGAAAGTTCGTGTTGCAGAGAGGCTGCCCTGTGTACATTGAGATGGGTAATGATGCTGTTAGTCTGCATACTTTGGTGTTGTCATGTAATTGGGGTCCTGATAGTAAGGTTTGTTAACGAGTGATGTTCTTCTATTTAAATACTTTTGAGAGTAGTTTCAAACATCAGAAGTGGAATAGTTTCTAAAACGTGACGGCAGGTGCACCATTGCACGTTCGGCAGCGTCGGTGTAGCTAAACAGAATTCTTGTAAACACACGTGAACAGCACACCTGCGCCATTGCACCTGCGGTGGCACCCGTTTTGCTTGTATAAAACGGATGGAGCGGCCGCCGTTAGGACAGTCCTGGCTCTAACGTGGAACGGTGCGCTTGTCGTATTCTGTTACTAGTTCATCCTTGACTCGTTGGATAATCAATTCGTGTAAACGAATTAATTATTATTCCTACCTACAAAATTTGTCTCGGTACTATACTTAACTAATCTTTCTACATCTTAACTTATCTATACTTAACTAATCTTACTACCCCTCAGCTAAGTTGATAAAGAATTAAGAAAAAAATGGCAGACACTACTGAAGGGGTTGACGTAGGGGCAGACTATCCCAAAGTTGTATTTTAAAAAATTCCAAAAAAAAATGTTTGATTCAAATAATAATAATGACTATCCGTCAGCTAAGTTGATAAAGAATTAAGAAAAATATGGCAGACACTTCTGAAGTGGTTGACATAGAGGCAGACTACTCCAAAGTTGTATTTTCAAAAATTGCAAAAAAAGTGTTTGATTAAATAATAATAATGACTATCCATCAGCTAAGTTGATATAGAATTAAGAAAAAAAATGGCAGACACTTCTGAAGGGGTTGACATAGGGGCAGACCATCCCAAAGTAGTATTTTCAAAAATTCCAAAAAAAGTGTTTGATTCAAATAATAATAATGACTATCCGTCAGCTAAGTTCTTAAAGAATTAGGATAAAAATGGCAGACACTTCTGAAGGGGTTTGACATAGGGGCAGACTACTCCAAAGTTGTATTTTCAAAAATCCAAAAAAAAGTGTTTGTTTTAATCTGCCATTTTTACAGCGTGTATTTTATATATAATAAAAAATTCTCACAAAAGGGCAGACAGTTTCTTCGGGGGTTAATAATTTAAAAATATTTAAATAAATCTTGCGTGGAAAGGAGGCATATGTGCTACGGATTGTAATGGGTGCGAAAGAGAGCTACGGTCACCGAGAGTTTCTTAGTCATTCTTCGTGCTATCATTAACTGCGGATCACGTGATCATGTACAACTGTACCTGCAGGATATTATTTACTTAGAGAGTTTTCATCTAACCTTTAATACGCATTATGACTGACAGTTAGTTTGTAATTTTATATTAAAATCAGTAATTAAATACACTATTTTGGATTAATAGTCCTTATTAATTCAAGCAATCGATTACAATGGAATCTGTTTCTTGTAGGTATATACGTGGTAGAGCCATGCTGCATCTATATTTTGGTTGTAGCACGAATGGGTCGGCTCAATTGGGGAACGACCACGCTCTCACAGAATACCAGCGTAAAATAGCAGCTTAACGCTGCTGTGTTTCGTATGGTGAGTGTAGAGAACCGGAGACCCTTTTTACTGGAAACGAGGCATGCCATCTTAGTCCTCACGGGTGACAACGCATCTGCATTTTGACTCTTAATCGAAGATAGATGTAGATGTCTATGGGCCACAGCGACCACTTACCATCAGGTGGACTGTGTGCTCGTTTGTCACCCTTATCCTATAAAAGAATATTTATATATCTATATATATAATGTGTGTGTGTGTGTGTGTGTGTGTGTGTGTGTGTGTGTGTGTGTGTGCTGACGAGTCAGATAAAGCGGAAATTAACAAAACATATGTATTTGTCTATATATTTGCTATAGATATATTTTTAATGTCAGAATCTTTTTCATTGTAACCAATGAGATAGTTTTTGACACGTTTTAGAAATTTTTGACAGTACAAATTTAGGGTAGTTTGCCCCTATGTCAACCCCTTCAGAATTGTCTGCCATAGGATTGGATAGTCGATAGATAGACGTATAGATAGATAGTTGAATCAAACACTTTTTTCACATATCTGTTGCACTGATTACAACCTGTAGCACATTTGTCTCCTGTCAACGCAAGATTCATTTAAATACTAGCTGTTCCCCTCGACTTCGCCCGCATGTGATGTAGGTTTTTTGCGCGGAACCCTAAAAAGCAGTCTTAGTTACTCCTTATAACATTTGCTATCTGCCAGTGAATGTCCCGTTAAAATAGGTCCAACCATTTCGGAGATTAGCTGGAACAAATAGGCAGACAGACAAAAATTGTAAAAATTGTGTTTTTGTTATAAATGTCGTATGTAATTTCGTGTGCGTTCAGTAAAAAGCTGTTATATTGACATTACAAACAGACACTTCAATTTTACTTATTTGTATAGATTTTTAAATTAATAACCCCCGGAGAAACTGTCTGCCCTTTTGTGAGAATTTTTTATTATATACTAGCTGGCCAGGCAGACTTTGTTCTGCCCTTTCCGACGCTCCCTCCTATAAAATAATCCTTAAATTTGCAATAAAAAATATTAAAGGTTACTTATCGTGATAAAAAGTACCCAATCTCTCTAGTAGGACTAAACTCCACACAGTGTGCAAAATTTCACTGCAATCAGTTTAGTAGTTTAGGAGTTTATCGCGAACAAACAATGTGACACGTAATTTTTATATATAAAGATAATAAACACACTGTAAAATGGCAGATTAAATCAAACACTTTTTTTTGGAATTTTTGAAAATACAACTTTGGAGTAGTCTCTCCCTCTATCAACCCCTTCAGAAGTGTCTGCCATCTTTTTTCTTAATTCTTTATCAACTTAGCTGATGGTTAGTCATTAATATTATTTAATCAAACACTATTTTGCAATTTTTGAAAATAAAACTTTAGGATAGTCTGCCCCTATGTCAAACGCTTCAGAAGTGTCTGCCATTTTTTTCTTAATTCTTTATCAACGTAGCTGAAGGATAGTCATTATTATTATTTGAATGAAACACTTTTTTAGGAATTTTTGAAAATACAAATTTGGGATAGTCTGCCCCTTCAGAAGTGTCTGCCATTTCTTTTCTTAATTCTTTATCAACTTAACTGAGGGGTAGTTATTATTATTATTTAAATCAAGCATTTTTTGTGCAATTTTTTTTGCGACTAACCTGTATGCGCAGTGCCAGGTGTACCCAGGTAAGCTAGGCAGACAGTCATATACTTGCTTATTTAGTCGACTGATAATTTTCAACAAAGTTTGATGATGCATCAAACACTTCATTGAAAATGCGTCATGAGCTCTCTGACCACAAGGACGACAAATACATAGACGGAATGTCTCCTAATAGATAGCATTTGATTGAAGATTAACCGTATTGCGCATGATTTTCATAAAATCTGAATCATGGGGCTTTATGCTTTTCACGCTATTCGTCGTCACTATTGTATTAATAATTGCCAATCAAGATTTAACTTGATTTATGAAATACTTATTAAATTTAATATATATTTATAGTGTATTGAAGGTAAAAATTACATTCTTTCAACATGACAATGTTATGTAACTATTATAAAATTCAAAGCCTAAAGAAATTATAGCAAAAACAAAATATCTGACGTTTTGTTAAAAGAAAGGTTAAGGTAAGGTTTGTCAACTGAAAGATATATTGTTTTCTGTTCTGTTTCTTTACTATACGTTTCTTCTCTACTGTCTGGTAGGACTTTTTTGCTTAGGTGGTGGTCTAATAGCTAACGTCTTTTTACTTATTCCCTCCACAATGCCGACACTCATTTAAAGTTGTATTCTAATCTAAAGGATATTAAGAACTAGCAAAAAATTTAACTGGCATTGCATAGTCCTCAGACTTATTGATAACTTACTTCAAGCGTGTATTCAGATGCGTGGACATATCCAACAACAAACATGGGCTCTCGTGCAGATTTGTTCATGTTTGCTGCTAACAAACACATCACAGTCACTCTAGTGATTGGAAACACGAAGGAGTAGAGGTAATATAATAGGTATTGGTGATACGAATGGAACTGTGGACAAAGTAAAGTTTAGTAGGTTGCAGAACTTCTCTGCCGTTCGGGTGGATACGACTCTCTTAACTATTTTGTTGCCAAACAGTTGTGATTGCACAGCTGTACCAGTTTTAAGGATATAGAGTAAATTGCATTCCATATAAGTCTTCAGAGATGATAACCTAAGAAAATGCATATTAAAAATCTCCGTTCTACATGTAGGATTCCCCGCTCCTCGCATTGAACCTACCGGGACAACACTCCTTATAACCGACGGCCGAATTAGTGACTCTAAATAAGTTTCATCGCAGTATTGACGCTTCTCGTTCCTTACTACTTGCCTCTGCTTTATAATATTTTTACATTATAGTTTACTTACCTTTTTCTCAATACACTGTAGACAAGGCTTTGCACCTTACTCTTTCACAAGAAAAGCTAATTGAGATAAAAGTCTAGATGTTGTCCGGCAATTCTATTGGTCGATCTTTCCAATGCTTACTTAATATCGGAGATGAATTCTGTCTAAATTTCAGTGGTTGTATTTTTTTAAAGTATTATAGCACACAGGTACACATTTTGCTTTATTTTAAGTGGATTTAAATAGATATTATTTAAGTGGAAATCAGAATGAAATAAAAAAGAAACTTTTTATTATGGAATAAAGGCGACAAGCGAGCACACAGTCCACCTGATGGTAAATGGATGCTGTGGCCCATAGAAACCCTACACATATCGTCAATTAAGCACCAAAATACAGAAGTGTGAAATTGCCTTACATAAAGTGCTAGAAGTGTCACCCCTGACGAATAGATAGAAGTCCTCGTTACCAGTGATAAGGGTATCTAGTTCTCTACATGCACCATAGGAAACACAGCATTATTAAGCTGGTATTCTACACTGTTATTCCGTGTGAGTGTGGTCTTTCTACAGTTGAGCCAACTCATTATTGCGAAAACTATAACCAACCCATTGATGCAGCTAGCAATATGGCTCTACCACGATAAAAACTGTTTTGCTCTCTATATATATAAAACACATCAGCAAGTATGTAAATTACGCTTAAATATAAAAAAAACAGACTTACATAACCAACTTATGTCGTATGCTTGCGGCGTAGGGAAGTTAATCACCCCCTTTCGCCCCGTGTTTATGATAATTGCTGACTTTGCCAATCTAACACAGTAATCGAAGTGACATATGTCCAGTAGTGGATGAAACTGATAGTAGAAATGGTGATGACTCAGTTACATATGTTTTGCGCATGGTGGTTTGGCACGGCTCTGAGCATCAATGCTTGCCTCTTCTTCACGGCACATATATTGCTTAACTTACATCCAAAATAATGAATGAACAAATTACAAAAATAAAAAGATTTCAGAAACATGCTAGAGTACATAATTCCACTTCGTTGAAATCTTAAGGTTGTGTAAATAGACAGTTGACTGTTTAAACGTCATTTTTTATTAATTCTCGTTTAATATTCCTGTCATTTACCACATTGATAACTTAAGTGCAAGGTAAATAAAACTTGGATTTAATGTTATGTTCCGCTTTCCATAAAAATTCGACGTAGAAAAGGTATTAAATATATAATGATTATTATGTCAGCTTGTGTCTGCGATCAGGTTTAGTATTTGGAGTAGTACTAGCACGTAAACATGTCTAACTTAAAACCAATAAAAATAACAGTAAAAGAAGCGAATGTTAAAAGTAAATAAGTATTCTTTAAATTTTGATTACTGCAACAAGAAAGTATATTTTATTTATTCTGTAAGATTTATTTCTTATTTTTATTATAGAAACCACAATATCGGAGTTGTATAAAAATTTAGAGACTAGTAATCTAAATGAATACACCGATGAAAATTCTGGGTGAGTAAATATTGAATAAATGCCATCAGTATGAACGTTTTATAATATATTAATTCAAATTTTCTGGTTTTTTTTTTAGTAAATGCGTGTTAGAAGCAGGATTCAAAATAATAAATACTGACAATAAAACTTCAACTGTAGGTAAGTAAATATTTGAATAAGTCATAAAATGCATTCATTCATTCATTCATTACAACCCAGTAAAAGTACAATGCTGAATGTTAGGCTCCCACACACATTGTCTCGCAGTGGAGATATGTGTCAAAGTTACCACGCTTGGCAAGCGGGTAGGCAAACGCAATATTACCCTACTTTAAGTAATTTTTTATTAAAAGTAACACAGAATAAATATTAAATAACGATTAATACATTTTATAGAGACGAATAAACAAAATGGAGTACAAATTACCGTTTTTCAAAGTTCTATGAAAATTATTTACCTCTACGGACTAATTATTGGACTGAACCCAGTCACGGGAATTTCTAAAAAGGATGTTTCTAAAACAAGGTGATACTTTTGTTATAATTCAATTTAAAACCAATTTCAATACCTTTGAAAATACACAAAATGTTTTCGTGGCATTCATCAAAATATATTTGTATATTTAGCTAACTTTGAAGAAAGTAAAAGGTTTACAATTCCACTGTATGTTTTTGTACGTATATTACTTTTGTATATATATATTTGTCAACTGTGAATTGATTTTTATGATTCTATTTTGCTAAACATTTGATACTTCATGGATTGTCCTATATAAATTTAGAGAAAATATTACACCGCTAAGAGGGTTAATATAGGAGATGAACTTTTTAATGTAACTGAAATGATAATCCCGTGTAGTGTCGGGTAACAACATCCACTACCCCATATCTTCCCGTGGATATCCTAAGAGGCGATAGAGGTAAACTGAGGCAGAACAAACAGCAAAACAACTATAAAAAATCTGCGGTTGCCAAACCGCTCGTCAAACGTGGCAACTATACCCACCAAGATTAAAGTTACGAAGAGTCGGGCCCCATTCCTCAGCGGCCCTGCTATTCCGTTGCTACCTAAAACGACTTGACATGACAACATATAACACATGCACCCTGAGGACTGACGAGATGATCCTGGAGCTGGAAGAAGAGATAGACAAGTTGCGTTGGAATTTTATAGGATTATCTGAAGACCGAAGAGAGGGGGAGAACATGGTAATCCTCGAATCCGGCACCGGGAGGGCGACCATATGTCCCAAGGTGGTGTTGGATTTATCGTCCACAAGTCTCTCGTTAACAACGTTGTTAATATTTAGTGTGTCGACGAGGGTTGCATACCTTATACTCAGAATCACCAAACTGTTGTCGCTGAAGGTGATACAGGTTTACGTACCAACCTCGGCACATCCCGATGAGGAGGTGGTGAAATGAGGACATATATAGAGCCATAAATTCCTCCAAAACCCACTATACGGTGTTAATGGGAGACTTCAACGCAAAACTAGGCACAAGAGAGAACAGTGAGTAGGGGGAAGTGAAATTTAGAATAGAGCAACGGGACCCAAGGGCCAGCAGCTGGCCGACTTCATGAAGAAAGAGGGTCTATTTATGATGAACTCTTTCTTTTAGAAGCGGCCCCACAGGAAGTGGACCAGTTCGAGCACCGACGGTTCGACAAAAAATAAGATTGACTTCATTATGACGACCAAATGACAACTGTTCGGTGTTGTCTCAGTGATCGCAAGGGTGAAAACTGGCAGCGATCACTGAATGGTGAGAGGCACACGTTAAGTTGGAGAGTTCACTTCTAATGAAGTCAACGCTCCGTCCCATTCGTGCTCTAATCCAAAGTGCCGAAACCTTGTGAAAACTGTCCATGCGGTCGGAGCTAAGTTTTGCATAGGCCCGCCGCAGAAGGACACAAAAACTCTCCAATCACACTCTTAATCTCATGGCTGTTAGACGAGAAATGAAGCTGCAGTCTTCAGTAAATTTGACAGCATACAGGCAACTGAAAAAACAGATCTCCAAATGCATGCGGCAGGACTTACGCAACTTTAATACCGCTCGTATTGAAGAAGGAATCGAGCGAAACCAGGGCTCCAAAGTCTTTGCTAAAGATCTGTCTGCAAGAAAAACCCAACTGTCAAAGCTAGAGACTGAGAGTGGCACGATCGCTCGCGGAACATCTGAGATTTTGAGTGAGATTGAGAGTTTCTGTGGGCAACTGTATCATCGTTGGAGACACACGCAAGTTTGAGTTACGATTTAAGAGCAAGTCTTATCCGACACTATTTCGATGATATTCCGATGATATGTTAGTCTGAGCGAGATAAGAATGGCTCTCCTGTACCTTTAAAAGTGGCAATGCCCCAGGTGAGGATGGAATTACAGCTAAGCTTCTGAAAGTGGGTGGAAAATACATACATACATACATACATGTAATCACGCCTCTTTCCCGTAGGGGTAGGCAGAGACCAGTTCTTTCCACTTGCTACGATCCTTACATACTTGTTTTGCTTCGTCCACTTTCATTATTCCCTTCATACATGCTCTACGGTTTAGGGTACTCTTGACCTGGCCTTTTTTCAAGACGTCCCTGATTTGGTCTAGAAATGTCCGCCTAGGTCTACCCCTTCCAACACTTTCATTCACATTCGCCTTATACACTTTTTTCGTCAATCGTTCTTCATTCATTCTCTCGACATGGCCAAACCATCTCAGCATACCTTTCTCAATTTTTGTCACTACATCTTCTTTCAGACCACAACGTTTCCTTACCTCACTATTTCTTAGCCTGTCACTCAGTTTAACTCCTATCATACTTCTTAATGCTCTCATCTCAACTGCATTTATTCTGCTTTCATGTTTCTTCTGCCATACCCAAGTTTCACTTCCGTACATGAGTGTCGGAACCAACACCCCCTCATGCACAGCCAAACGAGCCTTGTTAGACACCTTCCGACTGCTCATAAAGGAGTGCAAAGCTCCATTCACCATGTTTCCTGCATTCACTCTTCTTTCGATATCACTCTCACACTTTCCACTTTCCAAAGTTTTCAAAGTGGTTACACTTTTCAAAGTGGAAAACCGGTACTTAAATTCCTTCAGAAGTTATTTAATGGCGTCCTCCATGGTGGCACTACCACGGAGGCGTGGAGCAGCAGTGCGGTGGTCTTGTTCTACAAGAAAGTGGACAATAGTCTCTTGAAGAACTATAGACCGATTTCCCTTATGAGCCGCGTCTACGTGCTGTTTTCGAGAATAATGACGAATCATCTCGCATGCAGACTCGACAACTTTCAGCCTCCCGAACGAGCCGGTTTTCGAAAAAGCTTTAGATCTTTTAGTCCCTTTTTTAGTCCCTTTAACGGAGCCAAGTTGACTGTCTGTATATCGAAGTGCTGAAGTATTTGTACAGTAGTGCTACGATGGCTATCCATGTACAGAACCAGAGTACGAAACCTATGCAAATGCAGAGAGGTGTAAGACAGGGTGACGTTGTATTCCCGAAACTCTTCACCGCTGCATTGGAAGACGTTTTCAAGCTTCTGGGCTGGAAATGATACGGTATTAACATCAACGGCGATTAAATCACTCACCTTCGATTTGCCGACAATATAGTCTTTATGGCAAAATCACTGGAGGACCTAAGCACTATGCTCAATTATCCCAAAGATGAACATGGACAAAACAAAGATCATGTATAACGTCCATGTCACACCTATACCGGTAGTTATTGGGATCACTAACCTCAAAGTTGTTGACGAGTATGTTTACCGGTTTTTATAGGTAAGTCTACTTCGACCGAGAGGTCAATCGACGGATTCAACTCGGCTGGGTAGCGATCGGGAAATTACGTCACATCCTCTCATCAGGTATACCGCGAAACTTGAAAACGAGAATACAACTAGTCCGTGTAGCCAGGGATGGCTTATGAAACTGAGACCTCGTCCTTCACTGCTGGCCTTATGAGGAAGCTCAAGGTTGCTCAGCGAGCTATAGAGAGGGCTATGCTCGGAATTCCTCTGCGTGATAAACTTAGAAATGAGGATATCCGCAGTAGAATCAGAGTGACAGACTGACAGCAGCAGTAAGCTGAAGTGGTAATGGGCCGACCATATAGCTCGAAGAACCGACAACTGATGGAGAAAGAAGTTTCTCGAGTGGCGGGGACGAAGTTTAGGGCATCCCTCCACTAGATGGAGTGACGACCCCGTAAGATATGTAGGAAGTCGATGGATGTAGGTGGCTTAGGACCGTGCTTTGTGGCATTCCTTTGGAGAGGCCTATGTTCAGCAGTGGACTTGTGAAGGGCTGTAATGATTATGATGAAAATGATTAAGAAAAATAACTTTCAAATCAAAAGTAAAGCCATTTTCAAAGAAATAAAACGAATTAAAATAATTTCGTATACAGAAATTGGAGCTTTAAGTATTATTATACATTCTGTATTGGCACCGATGACTTAATTAAAGTCGTCTTTACTTCTGATATGAAGTTATTTTGCTATATACACCAAAACACCAATAAATCTTAGAATATATAATTATAATTATATAAAATACAATATATTAAATATTGTATTTTATATATTTTACGACTAGTGTTAGTATATTTTTTTTATAAATAAATTAAGTTTTTATACGTGATAGAACATATATGCAGCATGTATATAGGTAGTTGTTACACGAATGGGTCAAGCACAAAATGGGAAATAGCACAATTTTTTTTATAGGATAAGGGTGACAAACGAGCACACAGTTCACCTGATGGTATGTGGTTGCTGCGGCCCATACATATATACTCTGTTACAAATCAAAATGTAGATGCGTTGTCATCCGCGAGGGCTTAGATGGAATGCCTTTTTTCCAGTAAAAGTAAAGTTTCTAAAAGTTATTTTTCATTTTGTCTATAACATATGGCAGCCTCGTAGTGTATAGCTTCCTTTTAGCATAATTTATGCCACCAAACAGTTTGCAACCACTGCTGAATTCCGGTTTCATAGGCAGAGCTCTGGAGGAAACATCACAATAATTACAGTGAACCAATTACATCTTTATCTTCGGAGGTAAAATAATATATTTGACCTACTTTATCTAAATAGTTGTAACTAAGAGTGTAAGATTTGTAGCTGTACATGGGCTAAGAGAAGCTTTCGATCAGGTGGATTCTTAGGTTGTTTCTTCTTCTAGTAATATATAAAAAAATAGATTAGTGATATGATATTGTATAAATGTGCCGTAATGACCTAATTTTTAAATATTTGTTTACGATTTCAGATTTTCTTTTCGGTCATGGAGATTTTTGTACAGTTTATTCATTTGCTCCGTTCATGTTTTGTGTGCAATTCTATGCTTCTGTAGCTTAATAACAAAACCTATTTCTCTATCTGCGATTAGTAAGTTTTACTCTTTTAATTAAAATATTATATTATTTTATAATTGACAGGTGTAAACGAAACGATTTTTGTAATGAAGGACGTCCCCCCTAGTTAAGTGTATGTATGGTAACTTATCGTATAACTGGCAACAACGGGTTGACTAAACGTTGTTGTTAGGACTAAGGATGGCTGATTAAGTATCAGTAGGGTGTATCACTTATGTGAATAGGTTGGAGCCAGTCTGCCTGCATGACGTTAAAAAACGTATCACGGTTTAGTAAACTAAGAGATCATTAGGATGGTTGATTCAAGAACTATATGATATCCACAATATCTGTACGCACAATTTAAAATCGACATGGTTAGTTGTTTTATTTAGTAGATATTATAGTCGTTTCAATGCGTGTTAATTTGCCAACAAAAAAATTGCATCACCAGGATCATGATAAAATTTAATAATTATTCTGATAAAAGATAAAAAATTAAAATAAAATAACATCAAAATCAAATTTGAATAAAATCCAAACCCTTACTAGTATATCAATCAGGTATTTTGTTTATCAAGCTTTCTTCTAGAACATTGTTCGTAATTTTGAACTCTTATGTACACTTGTTTAAAGATTAAATGAGATTAAGATTTTTTCTCGTTTTAAGTTCTAAGTTTTTTATTGTTTATATTCTAAGTTGTTTATCCATTCTTTATTATTCGTTTTAATCCAGTAGTGAATTACGGGCCGACTAAGAACTGATATATGAAACACACGTGAACAATTAACAAATGCAATAGTTTAGTAAAAATATTTCTGGCTTTGCCGATTGCATAAATGGATTAAAAATATCACACTAACCTAAATATTTTTCATACTGGTTTGAATGTTTAGAGAATTCTTGAAAAACCTTATTCAATAATCTGTGAAGTGTACTCGTATATCAAGACGAAAAGAGTTTATTCTATATTTTGTATGTTAGATCTTTATTAATGTGAATTTGAAAGCATATGAAATACACATATATATATTCAAAAAGTCAAAAGTAGAAAAACAATTTGCTTAGTATTTCAAGGTAGAGCCATGCTGTAGCTATATTAGTAGTATAGTTGTAACACGAATGGGTCGGCTCGACCGGGGAAGGACCACGCTCTCACAGAATACCAGCTTAAAGTAGCAGCTTAACGCTGCTGTGTTTCGTATGGTGAGTGTAGAGAACCGGAGACCCTTTTTACTGGAAACGAGGCATTCCATCTTAGTCCTCACGGGTGATGAGGCATCTGCATTTTGATTTGTAATCGAGGATAGATGCAGATGTCCACTTACCATCAGGTAGACTGTGTGCTCGTTTGTCACTTTTATCTTATAAAAAAATATACAAATATAAATATAACAGTAAGATATTTATTTTTTACAGTTGTAACATGTTTATACGTCTCTACGAGTGCGACGTCCATATTTTCCATTTATATTGCCTCGAAATGGCCAGGTTTGATGCTAAAATTATTAAAATTAAGACTTGATGAGTACGTTGATTTTCGGGTAAAAAGAAGATGTATTTGGATTTCATTAACATTTATAGCTTTCGCTGTCAGTAAGTACCCAGAAATATACTTCACTTTGTTCTTATTGTTTATTAGCAATGAATACCTTCCATTATAGAAATGATTTAATCAGAAATTGCAACATTTGGCAGAAGGATTGACGTTCACAGAACAACATTTTTAATAGAAGTAAGGATGGCTAATGCTCGAAGTAATTTGATGATCTGCTCATTCTCGGTATCTGTGGGTATGCGAACAACAGCACAGTTGTTGAAGGGTACTAGTCAAACGATCAGACCAGTCGAAATCAAATCCAGTCTGAAAACGAAGCTATAGTTGAGCTTGCGAATCTCTCCCTGCAGGCAGTCTCCGAATGGGTTGGTGCCAATCTCGTGATATTCAACGCCTCCAAAACACAAGCTTGTCTTTTCACCGGTAAAAAGGCCTACTGACCCTGGCTCATACTTCCTGGAATGAATCTTTGGAGTATACTGACCACCTTCAGTTGTTAGGGATTGAGATTTCTCCGAACCTCAACTATCGGCGGTACTTCACGTGGCAGCTTCTTACCTTATATAAAGCGAACGTCCGGTCGTGCATGGAGTACTGCTGTCACATATGAGTTGGTGTCACATAAAAGCGTTTGACTAAGTGTATAAACGTGCTATGATGTCCATTGGTAACCTTTATTTGGTTGAAACCAATCTTTTCAGCTTTGAGCACAGGCGCACATTCGCCAGCCTCTTGGTATTCTATTGAATGCATTTCGGATAGTGTGCGATAGATGAATGAATGGAAGAATTCGCAGTGTGACGAGTGGTCAGAATACAATCTGGGCATCTTGAAGCCTTGAAGGCAATAGAGAATAGGTTTTTGTTTCACTAAGATAGTGCGATTTATCATCTAGGACTTCATCACCACTTTACAGCAGCTGGGACTGTGATCAAGCACTAGCTTACAATAAGTATAAAAAGAGAACACACAGTCCACTTGTTGGTAAATGGTAACTTTGGCACATGAAATCAATATCTACCCTCAATCATGGGTATTTCGTACCACAGCGACATCACGTTTTGTTTACATGCACCTTTAACTAACACATTTATAATCATCTAAAATTTTACTGCCGTTTATCCATCTCTTATAATACCAGGTATAAAATACCCAGGCAGACGAGGCAAATTACCGTCAAAGGTGCAATAGCCCTCGCCAATTCGCTTACCAAGCTTCTCTAGCAAGCAAATCTTCCCTGGACGAGAAAGACAGGTCTTCTCCTTATCCAATTGAAGAACTCCATGCTCTGCAAAGGACTGTTGTGGATTGGTAAAATTGAAATAAAAATAGGATTAAATATATTTAATATATCTTATTGCTTGAAGAATCGACAACCGATGAGGAAAGAAAGCTTCCCGATTGCCGGCTTCATATCGTTAAACTAAGTGTTGCGCTGCCTCTCACTAGGTGGAGTGGTTTCTTGGTAAGAACTGCTGAAGTTCAATTGAAACAGCAGCCTTAGGATCAGGATAGTTTTTCTTGGGGAGTTCTATATTAAGCAGTGAGCTTTTGTGATCGGCTGTTTATATGACATTATTTTTTCTAGTGTTACATATTTTAAGATCTATTGAGAGATATTCAGAAGTACTTGATTGTTACTCAGAACATAAGGATACATTTAAAATGTACTGTGAATTAACCTATCCTTGGCTTTTCGAGCTTAACTTTCCTTATAATAAATTCACAGCATTCTGGTTGTTGGTAAGTTTAAAAAAAACAGGTTCTCGTGTTTCTTTTTAATTGCACTAATTAAGTGCCTGTATTCTTAAACATAACTTTTTTAATATTGCATAAAATATTTTAAGAAATATAGGTTATTGGATAAAAAACAGAATAAAGTAACAAAAAACATTTTATTACTTAACTATTTTGTAACAATGTGATATATGTATTCATTATTTTATTTTGAATTTTCAGCCTCTGTACACAGTGACGGTATTGATTTGGTCCTATATAGATTTATTTATTACCTGTATTAGTTTATTTTTGTCTTCAATTCTTAAGCGTATTAATGAAAAAATTATTTCCTCAGAAGGCAAGGTGAGCAAGTGTGAGCAATAAACGATACTTTCTTTGGTAATTATAATAGGTAACAACAATAAATGTGTATTCTAACTATTTTATTTCATATAACTGTACCTAAAAAACGTTTCATTTTATACTATTCAATTTTTTCTTTTTTGTATGGGAGACGTTCTCGGTTGGAGTCAATTTCTATATTTTTTTAATGTTTTTTTTAATACAATACAAACAAAATAAGCAATTTAATAGATAAACTATCATGGTATGAGGCATTTAAGACCCTATTTTTAATATATTTTTTTTATAGGATAAGGGTGACAAACGAGCACACAGTCCACCTGAACGGCCGCGGTCAGGGAACCAGGTGGAGCTTCCAAAAGTCGACGTACTAGTACCGCCGGAAAGAGATAGTGTCTTCGCCTTATCTTAGTGTTTAATTACCTCTATTTATTTGTATTTTTATATGTAGTCTCCATCTGCATAGTTTTGCATCTTTTCAATTATGTGTGTTATCTTAAACGTCGTAGTTGATAGTTATTTTCATTTATATGTCATTAAAAAACCAAAAAATGTTTCTTTTTAATTTTTATTACTTTTCGAACGTAACTTAGTTTTAAGGAAATTGGTTCAATATTGTACCTTATTATTGTATATTGTTTTTTTACTGAAGGGAATCTTTAAGGGTGACAAAAACCATATTTTTAACACAAGTTTCTAAAACTTATATTTTCTCTTGAAGATTGCATAAGAAATTTCATGTTATTTCATCTATTTTTGCGTATCGGCCAGATCTCAGTGAAAATGTCGACTACTGTATAACAACACAACATTTAGTTTCTTTTCATAGCCGTAGATTTAGTTTGTTTATATAATCTTCTAACATTTACACAGATGACAGCTGTCATTGCACAATTTAAATAAACTTGCTTCTTTTAAGTCAAATCTTTACAATGATACTCATCTCATCTCGAATTAGTTGTTTCATAAAAGAATCTGGTAGACACAGATATTGGCAACGATTGCAATGCTAAAAGTGTGCTTTATCTTCTCATGAATGCGTATAAAACGAAAGTCTTAAGACCACCCACTACCTTCTTATATCTTCCCGTAGGTGTCGTAAAAGGTGAAAGAGGGAAATAGAAACAGTAGATGGGCAGCAGCATCTTTCTGATAACAACTCAAAATAATAAAAAACTGCGGTTGCCTACCCCCCTGCAAAACAAAATCTCCTATATGAAGCTATAATTTAATAGGCTGCCATGGCTACAAACACCTACATCTGTGCAATGACAGTAAAATATTTATTTTTTTATTTATTCCTTATTGCATTCCTCAGAACGCAAGAGGTAAAATTAAAAATATTGTACAACCGACTTCAATATAAATAAAATGAGAACATTATCAATGTATTCGAAGTCATTTAAATACGCACTATTAAGGATGACTCAAAATTATTGGTCGGATCTTGATCAAATTTATATAAGACTACATAAGAGGCACCAGTTTTCAAATAAATATCATCAAAATCGGTTCATCTAGAAAAAACTTTTTTCTAGTCTGAATCTGTGAGAGTTCGAGTCATTTTTTGAAGTCGATTAAAAACTACAAAGGGCGGACTTAATGCCTTGAGGCATTCTATATCAGTCAACATGATACAACTTGTAAGAGCGGATTTATAGTTTGGAGGGGTGAGAGACTGAGGACGTTTGTCGCACTACTTTATCAAACAAAAATGTCAAAAGAATTATGTATTCTTCTTCTTCTTCATCACCAGCTTTTAAATGTCTACAACAAGACATGGACCTCTCCCTATGCAGCGGTGATTTGCCATATCTGTCGCGGTTATCATGCAGCTTGGCAATCGCAATACAAGACTTCTCGCACCTTTGTAGTTGTTACCCGTAGCTGGTCTGGGTATTTTATGCCTACTCTGACGTAACCGATATGTTTATACCGCCATATATCGACATCCGTTAGATTTTGTCCAACGTTAACTATATTTACGTCTTACTATATTCCCAGGACGTAAGGGTGCGCATGAATTATTTTCCCTCGTCATCATTGAAGTTTGCAATGCAAGATGCCTTATGTATTTAAAAATTACAGTAATTGTTACCGTCTTCCTTAGTTTCGTTTTCATACTTTCTTAGTGGATAACTACGTTACTTAATTTTATGTTATATATAATATTGAATCGATACGAAATTGTCGGTGTTTAAGTAATCCGTAGTGTCGTTTAAAATTATTATTACACCTGGTAAGGTACCTGCCAAGTCCAATGCTGAACATAGGCATATTTAGTGCCCCCCCCCCCCCACCTGGTAGATAGGTTGGCAACCGTCTAGTCTTTTTTATTATTTCGAGTTGTTATACGGACAATGCTGCTAGCCAAGAAGAATGTTATGCACAAATTATAGGAGCAGTACCTTACCGCCCTTTATCCAATAATGCACGTATTAGAGGAGCTTTCTATACATGCGATAGCCGTAAACTTGCGTTGATAAAAATTGTTTCCATTTTTTGTTTGCAAAGCTTCTTTTTTCTGTTCAAGGGATCATAACACTGACATACGATTCCAGAATTAAGGTGCGGCAAATTCAATAATTACGAATTATTTATTTATCTTTAGTAGTAATATGATTCGGATGAATAAATATATAATGTGCTTGTACATTCTATCATATACAAATGCAATACATTTCACAACATAACATACATATAAGAATAAGTCAAAAAACTATATTTTTTTCTCACCAATGAAAAAGTAAAATATTATAACGTCCAATAAGTATTTATAATCTTATTGAATAAAAATTATTCCATTGTATTTTATACCACAAACAAATTTCATTCTAGCATTACTACTAAATTCTTAGTAATATCTATTCAGATTTTCATATTTTTTTATATGAATAAGGTGCTAGTATTCAATTTATGTTTAGTCAATTTCATATATCTACTAAAGTTGCAATTTTGTAGAATTTTCCATCGACCTATTGGAGATATTTACGAGAAGATTATAATCGTGCTACTGAGATTATTTTCTTATTTGATGAAGTTATTGGCTGCTTTATATTTCTATCGTTTACAACAAATTTGTTATTTGTGGTTCTTCATCTCTATAAATTATTTTCGTAAGTATTCCATTTTTTCTTAAACAGGTTATTAGATATTTTGTAAGGATTAAATTTGCCAAAAAATTACTTTGCGTACATCCGCTAGATAAAATAAAATGATGTGTCTTACCTAGTTTGAAGAGCACCTCCTTCCCTCCCTCAATTGCGTGCACTATCCCCGTCACCACTAATCCCAGCACGACTACTCCCAACACCACGATACTAGGTAAGACACACCACTGACGACAATACGACACGTGTTTCGCCTCTACACGAGGCATCCTCAGGTCATACTCTACGGTGGCTAACTCAACCTCAAAGTGTTCATCGATATGTGAGCAGTTTGACCTACTTAGGCCCCATATCTGAAAAAGTAGCTAAGATTCTTCGACAAAACGTCGTTTATGTGGCGTTCAAAACAAACCATTTTCTAATAATTAATTATCTAATAATTAAGATATTTCTAAGAGAATAATAAAAAATATCTTAGAAAAATCTTAATATAATAATAAAGATAAGTTGGATATTCGTCAAAAGTCAGGTGTTTACAAACTTGTTTGTGACGAATGCCACGCCGTTTACGTGGGTCAGACTGTTCGCAACTTCGAAACACGTTATAAATAGCATTTAGCCGCGTATAGGAATTGCAATCCCGATAAATCCAATTTTGCTAAACATCTTTTGGAGACTGGACACAACCTAGCTAACGACCACTCATTTAAAGTCTTACATACGTGTAATAAAGGGCTGAGACTGTGTGTGCTGGAACAGTTAGAGATATTAAAAAGTAATAAAAGTAACGTTGCATTACTGAATGAACAAACAAATGTTTCTAACTCACCTCACCTAAATATCTTTTAGCCTGCTGTCTAAGAGCAGACAGCCTCGCAATATGATCGTTTGTCATATCACCTCACGGTGATCGGCAATTGGTTGCGTGGTTGGAGGGTATACGGGCGTTGCGCGGCGGTTTATTTTTATATTTAACAAACGGCTGCGTAAGTCCGGTGGTGATTGGTCGCATGTTTTATCGCATGACGCAGTCGCTCGCTCCTTAAGCAGGGAGCGGTTGCGTCAGCGGTCTGTATAAAAGGCAGTTGTTTTGGCTCGCCGCTCACTTAGCGGTTAGCCACCGTAGAGTCTATATCACCTGAGGATGCCTCGTGTAGAGGCGAAACACATGTCGTATTGGTGTCTTACCTAGTGTAGTGGTGTTGGGAGTAGTGGTGCTGGGATTAGTAGTGACGGGGATTTGAGGAAGGGCGGGAGGTGCTCTTCAAACTAGGTAAGACACATTATTTTATTTTATCTAGCGGATGTACGCGAAGTAATTTTTTGGCAAATTTTGATATACTTCCGCAAAGTAACGCCTGATTCTATTAATTATTTCGTAAGGGACTATTACTTTTGAGTTTAGAGTTTAGTAGCATTTCCTAATCAGATTTAAAATCGTCTTGTATTGTATTGAGTTCGTTACGATCATTAGGTTATTTTGACTTGATTTATATTGCAAATATCATAAAATTTTTAAGTCCACTTCTGTACATTGGCCTTACTTATATGTGCCAATTATTTTGAAATTATTTGAAAGTTTGGCTCATATTCACGACATTGAACACAAGGGTTAATAAGAGCAGAGATGCTTATCACCAGTTTGATAAAAGAATTCTTTAACGCTTCTTTAACATTATATAACGCTGAACTTAGCGTTTTATAACGTAAAAAAAGCATTGCTAGAACCATAAAATAAAAATAAGATGCTTTATTGGTTATCGCTGAAAAAAGCAGTACCTTTCGAAGTAGGTATTTAATACCACCATCAACATTGGTACGCGCTAAAAGCCGGATGATATTAGGGGAGGCTGAACTGAAGAAATGGTGAAAATATGAGCTACTGACTATCGGTATGTGGGGTAGACGAAAGATAAATTTTCCAAAGGAACTGGTCGTTGCCGCTGGTGACAGAAAGACTGTTTCAGCGGGGTAACGACTCTCTGGCTTAATTGTAACTTTTCGTTTTAATTTCGTTCCAAAAAACTCAAATATCGAGGGTTTACGGCAAAACCGGCTAAGTGATATGTCAAGTCGTTTAGAATTTATTTCATGGTAAAACCAGTTAAATCAAACTAAACGGCTTAAACTTAATAGCTAAAATAACATAAACTTCGTTACTAATAAATTTCCTCCTAATGTTAACCTGAAAAATGTTTTAAGCATTCTTAACACCTTTTTGTTTTTGATAGGTTATTCAAAATGTTTTCACATACTTTCAGTAAAAAAATACTAAAAGTACATAAACGCATATGATAGAATAACTTTGTTATCTTGCCATTAAAACTTTACTGCAAAAACCTTCTATATAAGTTTAACTGCAAATACTTGTACTAAAATATTCGATTTGTCTCGGATCGTTAACATGTAAAACCGACTAAACGATTATAGCTCGTTTGTCAAAAAAAATTCGAAAAACTATTACACAATAATAGTTAATAAAACGCAATCTGACATTATCCAAAGAATAAAAAACCACTTCGAATCATTTCCTTGTATGGAAGCCAACTACAGTAGAAAAGACACCCAACGCAGATATTTAGATAAAAAACTTAACATTTGAAGTATGCATTTATTGTACAAAGATGAATGTTTTTCGTTGTGGTTCTGAGCCAGCTTCTGAAACAACTTACGGGAGAATATTTTCAAAAGAGAATAATTCTGATTTTTTTGTGCCTAAGACAGACCAATGCTTAATATGTACTAATATGCCCAAGTAGAAACAGAGAAGAAAAGAGAACTCAATTCAGTTTACCAAGAAAGAAAGAAAATTTGCAATTGAGAAAAAGGATAAAGTTAGATCAAACACAAATGAGCATTTTAACACAGTAACATTTGAATTGCAAGCAGTGCTCTAAATACCTGCCTACGCCGTATGCCTGCTATTCTAGATAGCTGTGTGTATGCAACCTCACCACCTACGAAGCATCTCTACCCAATAATGCTAAAACAAAAGGAAGGAAAGGTGCCCCCGAAAATGAAACTATACTATTACACTACCTTTAAAATTGTTTCACTGATAATGTTGCAGAAATAAGCTTATTTCCAGACACTAGTGGCGGCCAAAACCAAAACCAATTCGTGGTTGCTTTGCTTTTTTGGGCTGTCCAAAAATTGACTACCTTAAATTCATATAACAAAAGCATTTAAAATCTGGGCACACGTAAATGGAAGCAGAGCAGAGTCAGAATCAGCAAATCATACCTCTGTTTATTTCATGGTGGATTGGATTTTTATTTTCAAACGTGCTAGACATAGACATAGTATAAAAGTTGATTGTAAGAAAATTAATTTATTACCTTTTTATTTTTTTTTATTTTTTTTTTTTATAGGAGAGGGGGCAAACGAGCATGCGGCTCACCTGATGGTAAGTGACTACCGCCGCCCATGAACAACCGCAACACCAGGGGAATTGCAGATGCGTTGCCGGCCTTTTAAAAAGGAGTAGGCTCTTTTCTTGAAGGTCCCTAAGTCGTATCGGTCCGGAAAAATCGCTGGTGGTAAACTATTCCACAAGGAAGTTGTGCGAGGAAGAAAACATCTTCTAAATCGCACAGTGGTGGACCGCCAATCATCCAGATGGTGTGGATGGTATCGGGAGTTCTGCCGCGATGTGCGTTCGTGAAATTTGGCGGCTGGGATTAATCCGAACAATTCCTCAGAGCACTCCCCATGGTAAATGCGAAAGAAAATGCTAAGAGATGCAACATCTCTTCGCAGTGCCAATGAGTCGAGCCGATCGGAAAGGACTCGGTCGTCGACGATTCGAGCCGCTCTGCGCTGGATGCGGTCAAGTGGAAGAAGCTGGCACTGGGGAGCCCCAGCCCAGAGATGGGAACAGTATTCCATGTGAGGTCGAACCTGCGCCTTGTAAAGTTGCAGGCGTTGAGCCGGCATGAAATACTGTCCCGCTCTACTGAGCACGCCAAGCTTTTTAGAGGCCAATTTGGCCTTCTCTTCCAAGTGACCACGAAACTGCACGCTACTCGATATGTCGACGACGAGGATTCCGATACTGGCTGAGGCAGCAAGGGGAGTGCCTTGAAACTGAGGAGATACGACAAAGTGGTTCTTTTTAGCGGTAAACGCAACATATCATTGATATGCAGAAGAAACAGCGTTGGTGATAGCACGCAGCCTTGTGGAACACCAGCGTTAATAGGCTTGTAGTCGGAGCATGCACCGTCTACAACGACCTTGATGCTCCGATCTGCAAGAAAGCTGGTGATCCAATTGTATAATTTCTCGGGAAGCCCATAGGAAGGGAGCTTCGAAAGAAGCGCTTTGTGCCAAACCCGATCGAAGGCCTTCGCAATGTCCAAACTAACGGTCAATGCCTCCCCCTTGGACTCTACTGCCAACGCCCATCTATGAGTTAAGTAGACCAGAAGATCACCAGCTGATCGACCCCGACGATAACCGTACTGGCGGTCACTAATCAGCTGGTTATCCTCAAGGTACCGCATGAGGTAGTGATGGCTTACAGAAATTCCCTTGGACAGCCTTGGCGAGAGACCAGAATGCACGGGTTCCCGAAGGAAGGCGAACTAGTTTCTCGCCAATTCTGCCCATGTGCTCTGACTTTGCCTTGGCAATAACTCTTTTGAAGGACCTGGAGGCGAAGTTATACTTCTTTTTGAGTGTGCTGGTGTTTACATCCCGAGTCACCGAAGCCGCAGCCCAGGCTTGATAACACTCCTGCTTACTGCGTAATGCAGTCTTACAGGAGCGACCAAACCAAGGCTGAGATCTGCCTCCGATGGGTACCACAGATGATGGAATAAATAGTTCCATTCCCTGTAGCACTACATCAGTGACAGAGTCAGCAACAGCGCTGGGATCATCCGGCGAGAAGCAAACCCGCCCCCATGGGTAGGAAGCAAAGAAAGACCGCATTCCGTCCCAATCCGCCGACCTGTAATGCTAAACACGGCGGCAACCTGCAGAACGCAACCGCGAGGGGAGCGTGAGTGGCACCACACTCCGGATCAGACAATGGTCCGAAGAGCCAAGAGGGGCATCGACGGAAACCTGATATCCGTCCGGATGAGAGGTCAGCAGAAGGTCCAACAGGGAAGGTGTATGATCCTCAACATCTGGAATCCGCGTAGGCGATGTAACCAGTTGTGTCAGACCATATGCCAAGGCAAAGTCATAAACAGATCTCCCCGCATGATCGGTTAAACGTGAACCGAGCCATTCGGCGTGGTGGGCGTTAAAATCGCCAAGGATCACGATCTCTGCGGATGGGACCTGTTGTAGCAAGGAATCTGTAGCCATTTGGACGTGGTCGATGAGTCGGTCTGTTTCGGCATTACCGCTATGGGACCTATAGAGGCACACGTAGACGCGCGGATGGTCGTCGCTGTCTACGCGTAGCCAAAGGATGGACAGGTCCGAACCTTCAAGACTGCCGAGGCGTCGAGAACAGATGTCCTCTCTGACATACACGCAAACTCCAGCCCGAGGCACAAAGGAGTGCTCCAATTTGTACCCCGGGCAGGAGAGATACGAAGTATCAGCCGGAGAGGACACCTGCGTCTCGGTCAGAAAGAGCAAGGCCGGCTTCGCCGTCTCAAGATGGTAGTGGACGGCGTTTAGGTTCGAGTGAAGTCCCCTGATGTTGCAGAAATTCACGGATAGCGTGGCAGGGGTCGCCTTGGTCTTGTTGCTCAGTTTGCCCCGAGCAGTTATTGTGTTGAGCGGAATTTTATTACCAAATTATTTAGATTTCTGTAGAATCAACAGTTTGTCATCAGCCAGATAGACCATTCACTGCCCTTTTTGCTACAGATACTCCACGGCGTGAGAATAATATTGTCCTCCAGACCCCATTTCGGTCGCAGTGGCCCGTCTCAACGGAAATTAATAGTTATTCGCAAGCACAGGTGCACTATCTATTCCCTCACTCTCATAGTCCGATGGAACGGTAAACTGACACGACCGGAGAGTAAACAAACACATACTACGTAAAAGAATTTAAGTATCACGAGTTCCTTTTTATTCCTAGTTGTTAACGTCGATGGCGAGTACATCACTCACCTTCATCACTTCACGGTAGAATCGCTGGAGGACCTACAGTGCTTAAACCCTCCAGCAATTCAATAGTGCCTTCCAACAGATAGGTCTTAAGATGAACATGGACAAAACCAAGATCAAATGTAACGTCCACGTCACACCTATGCCGGTAGTTGTTGGGAGCACTAAGTTCGAAGTTGTTGACGTGAATGTTTACCTGGGACAAATAGTCTGACTAAGTAAGTCCAACTTCGACCGAGAGATCAATCGACGAATCAACCTATTTTGAGGTATACCTCAAATTATGAAAACAAGATGGTACAACAAGAGCGTATTGGCAGTGATGAGCAAAAACTTTAACGTAATAGACACTGGAGATGATTCATCAACTTCCCAATCAGATGGTGCGCATAATCACAGCTATTCAACACGAAACAAGAAGCGACTGACTGAAAATGATTTATCACCTTTAAATCATCAATTTCCAGATCAATTATACCGATTAAAATAAGTGCAGCCGAGGAAAAAATATTTTTAAATCTGTGTAGAAAAGAACGAAAAAGAAAATTTAAAAGTTAAAAAAAATTATGGTTCCTTATATTTACGCGGAGAATACACCCACGTCACACCCGTGACGAGTGCCGTAAAGCACCCGAAACGTCGGGAGTTAAAAAAAAGTTAAATTAAAACGTTAAATGTTAATGTTAATGTTAAAAAATATAAAAAAAAATTGCTGGAACCAGCAATAGATGAAACTGAAAGTGGAGAAGAAGAGTGATTACTTAATAATTAAGGTACTTTCTGAAATTAATGAAAATACAATTGATAGTAGTTACACTCCACACTCTTCTTCTTCTCTTTCAAACTGGTTATATTATAAGTATTATAAGGCAAGAAAAATAATATTGTGAATTTAACTATTTATGTTATTACACCTTTATCCTAAAAGTTATAAAACATTTACAGGTAAAACCAACTAAATTTTTTCTTATATAGCTTACGCTTTAAATTAATTCCTTAATGATTGTAATGCTGCCGTGTAGTGGCGGTCAAGAATATCCACTACCCCATATCCTCCCGTGGGTGTCGTAAAAGGCGACAAAGGGAAACAGGCAGGAGATGGGCAGCAGCATCTTCCTGATAATAGCCAAATTACAATAAAAAAACTGCGGTTGCCAACCCGCTCGCCAAGCGTGGCAACTATGGCAAATACCCCCCTATGAAAAACAGTAACAAAAAAACGGCCCCCAGTCCCCGGCGGCCCCGCTATTCCTGGCTACGGTGGCGACCATGGTAACGGCGGGGCAGGGGGTGCTAAGAATCTCCGGTGGAGGTTCGGTTGCCACCTTAGACGACTCGACCTGGCAACGTACAACGCACGCACCCTGAGGACTGACGAAAAGATCGTGGAGCTGGAAGAAGAGATAGACAAGTTGCGCTGGCATATTATAGGATTATCCGAAGTCCGAAGAGAGGGGGAGGACACGGTAATCCTCGAATCTGGCAACTTGCTCTATCACCGGGAGGGCGACCATCTGTCCTAAGGAGGTGTCGGATTTATCGTCCACAAGTCTCTCGTTAACAACGTTGTAAAGATCGGGAGTGTGTCGACGAGGGTTGCGTACCTTATACTCAGAATCACTAAACGGTATTCGCTGAAGGTCATACAGGTTTACGCACTAACCTCGGCACACCCCGATGAGTATGAGGATATCTCTAGAGCCATGCATTCCTCCAAAACCCAATATACGGTGTTAATGGGAGACTTCAATGCAAAACTAGGCACAAGAGAGAACGGTGAGCTGAAAGTAGGGAAATTTGGAATAGGGCAATGGAACCCAAGGGGTCAGCAGCTGGCCGACTTCATGGAGAAAGAGGGACTGTTTATGATGAACTCTTTCTTCCAGAAGCGGCCCCACAGGAAGTGGACCTGGTCGAGCCCCGACGGTTCCACAAAAAATGAGATTGACTTCATTATGACGACCAGACGACAACTGTTCAGTGATGTCTCCGTGATCGCGAGGGTGAAAACTGGTAGCGATCACCGAATGGTTAGAGGCACACTGAACCTAAACGTTAAGTTGGAGAGGTCTCGTCTAATGAAGTCAACGCTCCGTCCCCCTCGTGCTCTGTTCCAAAGTCCCGAAACCTTTCAGCTCGAGTTACAAAACCGTTTTCAGTGCCTGGAAGACTGCAATGAAGTGGACGATATGAATGACAAGCTCGTGGAAACTGTCCATGCGGTCGGAGCTAAGTTCTGCAAGACCCGCCGCAGAAGAACACAAAAACTCTCCGATCACACTCTTAATCTCATGGCTGTTAGACGGGAGATGAAGCTACATTCTTCAACAGACTTGACAGCATACAGGCATCTGAACAGACAGATCTCCAAATGCATGCGGCGGGACTTACGCAACTTCAATACAGCTCGTATTGAAGAAGCGATCGAGCGGAACCAAGGCTCCAAAGTCTTTGCCAGAGATCTGTCTGCCAGAGAGAGCCAACTGTCAAAGCTGAAGACAGAATGTGGCAGCATCGTTTCCGGGACACCTGAGATTTTGAGTGAGATTGAGAGGTTCTATGGGCAGCTGTACACATCATCGTTGGAGCCACACGCAAGTGTGAGTAACGATCCAAGAGCGAGTCTCATCCGACACTATTCCGAAGATATCCCGGATGTCAGTCTGAGCGAGATTAGGATGGCTCTCCAGCACCTTAAAAACGGTAAGGCCCCAGGCGAGGATGGAATTACAGCGGAGCTTCTGAAAGCGGGTGGAAGACCGGTACTTGAAGTCCTTCAGAAGCTCTTTAATTCCGTCCTCCATGGTGGCATTACACCGGAGGCGTGGAGCAGAAGTGCGGTGGTCTTGTTCTTCAAGAAAGGTGACAACGCTCTCTTGAAGAACTACAGACCGCTTTTCCTTATGAGCCGCGTCTACGTGCTGTTTTCGAGAGTCATTACGAATCGTCTCGCGCGCAGACTTGACGACTTCCAGCCTCCCGAACAAGCCGGTTTCCGAAAGAGCTTTAGCACCATAGATCACATACATACCTTTCGGCAAGTTGTACAGAAGTCCGAAGAGTACAATTTGCCACTATGTCTGGCGTATGTGGACTATGAGAAAGCCTTTGATTCCGTCGAAATTTGGGCAGTGCTGCAGTCCCTTCAGCGGTGCCAAGTTGACTGTCGGTATATCGAAGTGTTGAAGTGCTTGTACAGTAGGGCTACGATGGCTATCCGAGCACAGAACCAGAGTACGAAACCTATCCAATTGCAGAGAGGTGTAAGACAGGGTGACGTCATATCCCCGAAACTCTTCACCGCTGCATTGGAAGACGTTTTCAAGCTTCTGGACTGGAAAGGATACGGTATCAACATCAATGGCGAGTACATCACTCACCTTCGATTTGCCGACGATATAGTCCTTATGGCAGAATCGCTGGAGGACCTAAGCACTATGCTTAATGACCTCAATAGTGTTTCCCAACGGATAGGTCTTAAGATGAACATGGACAAAACAAAGATCATGTTTAATGTCCATGTCACACCTATGCCGGTAGTTGTTGGGAGCACTAAGCTCGAAGTTGTTGACGAGTATGTTTACCTGGGACAAATAGTCCGACTGGGTAAGTCCAACTTCGACCGAGAGGTCAATCGACGGATTCAACTCGGCTGGGCAGCGTTCGGGAAGCTACGACACATCTTCTCGTCAGACATACCTCAAAACCTTAAAACGAAATTGTACAACCAGTGCGTGTTGCCAGTGATGACTTACGGAACTGAGACGTGGTCCTTCACTGCTGGCCGTATGAGGAAGCTCAAGGTCGCTCAGCGAGCTATGGAGAGGGCTATGCTCGGAGTTTCTCTGCGTGATAAACTTAGGAATGATGATATCTGCAGTAGAACCAGAGTGACCGACATAGCCCAACGGATTAGTAAGCTGAAGAGGCAGTGGGCCGGCCATAAAGCTCAAAGAACCGACAACCGATGGGGAAGAACGGTTCTCGAGTGGCAGCCTCGTACCGGTAGGCGAAGTGTAGGGCGTCCCCCCACGAGATGGAGTGACGACCTGGTAAGACATGCAGGAAGTCGATGGATGCAGGTGGCTCAGGACCGTGTTTTGTGGCATTCTTTGGGGGAGGCCTATGTTCAGCAGTGGACTTGTGAAGGGCTGTAATGATGATGATGATGATGAATGATGATTGTATGATTACATCAAATGCAGTTACTTATTTGCAGCTTACCCACCATTAATCATAAACCATACAAAACATCAAAAATCTTGGTAAAACTGCATTTTAGCAATTGACATGTAAAACCGACTAACTGCACGACTTTACCTTAAAAATTCCTTATTTAAAGATTTCTATCACACATGTTTATTCAAGCTACACAAAAATATAATCTTAAATATATATTCTAACATATGACTGCTAATGTATGTGGGACCTACCAACATTTTAGTTACTAAATCAAGTGTAAACTTTTAAAACTCTTTAACTCAAAACTATCTACGCTGAACTTAGCAGGTTTTTGCAGTAAACCCTCGATATATAATTTAAATAAATTAGTAATTAACAAAATGTATTTTGTACAGGTATGGATCAAATACGTCACACCTAATTGCGGCTGCTGCCTGCCCAAATTATCCTAGCGGGTAAAATACTTAAAACACATTTAGAATTTTTGAAAATATATGAACAATCAATACAACCCTCTGAAAAAATATGGCGATTTGGCATGAACATTGAATTCGACATTTGTATTAAGGACGTATTTTATATAAAGGACGAATCTTATGGTGTTCAGGTTTTAAAAGGTTTTAGCAAAAAAAATGCAAACACTTACAACAATTTCGGCATCAGTATTAATAGCGAAACCATCAGTTACGTTCGATTTTCCGACGATATTATAGTTAGAGTTCATTAGCACTACGCTTAACGACATTAATATAACTCGTAACGGATAGGTCATAAGATGACAATGGACAAAACAAAGTGAAAATGTGTATAATAATATTTGTTTTGTCCTTGTTTTGGTTTATGTTTTATGTTCATCAAGGGCAAAGTATTCGACTACGTAAGTCCGACTTCGACCAAGATGTAAATCAATGAATCCAACTCGGCTGGGCAGCGTTGGAGAGATCGATAACTTAAAATCTAAAGTTTACGGCGAGGGCTGACATATTGATCTAAGACGTTGACCTACATTACTGGTCGTATGAGGGAGCTTAAGGTCGCTCAGCAAGCTATGAAGAGGCTTATGCTCGGAGTTTTTTTATGTGATAAAATCCTTAGTATAACGAGAGCAAATGACATAGCCTTACTAGAGAAGAAAGCTAAAGACTAACACTATTTGGCTTGATGAACTAACAAAAGATGGAGAAGAAAGTTTCTAGAGCGAACGCCCACTAGATGGAGTGATAACCTGGTATGACATGCAGCAAGTCGATGGAATCACCTGCCTCAGGATCGTGCTTTGTCGTATTATTTGGGGGAGGCATGTGTACAGCAGAGAACTTGTTAAAGTATCTAATGATGTTAATGATAATGAACTAGAAGAAGATTACTACAGTCTTATAAGTCTCGGACTATAAAAAAAGTTAAAATTATTTGAGAACAGTAATAATAAGGGACGTAATAATGCGCTTATAATAAAATCAAAATATTTTATTACTTTATTATGTAAAAGTTTGCTTAAAAATATTTCCATTTCAGCCCATTCAACGGTTACGAGCACAGTATCTCCTTTTTAGCTACAGTTATTACAGTGGTTGTACGATTTCTAATTGTCGCTTTCTTTGCTGCCGAAGTAAACACCGCTTCTAAAACGCCTGCAGCGTATTTGTATAATGTACCATCAACGATTTTTTGTAACGAAGAAAGTATTTTTCTCTTAATTAATAATTTTTCCCTATTTGAAAGATTTTAAAGCAACTTGTGAACTTTGATATTGAGATATATTTTAAAATTTTAGGTACAGAGATTTACTGACCAAATAAATGGAAGTATGGTATCTTTAAGTGGACTCAAGTTTTTTTACGTCACTCGCGAATTTGTTCTCTCTGTAAGTGGAATTATTTAAGTACTTTCTTATGTTTTATGCCACAAATGACCACACATTCTACACAGCCTATATAATGTTGAGTGATACTAAAACATATTTATATCAAAATTTATTTCATATCACACTAATAGCTCCCCCGACGACTAAGGTAGAATATCTAAATACCGATAAAAAGTACTTAAATTTTAGTCACATAAGAAACAGTACATTTAATAAAAATCAATGTTTATTGTTTTTACTATCCAGTAATTTAGGCATATTACCTTTCAGGTGGTAAGCACTATTATAACCTATGAATTAGTTCTGCTGCAATTGAAATGAGATTTAATTAAGTACTTTAAAAATAAACGTATAATTTATTTCCTTTTTTTTATTTTCTCCAATTTCTATATTTCCCTTTACTTAACGGAACAACATAAATATACAGGCTATCAGAGTGTGTGCACAGATAAAATTAAATTAAATTATAGGAAAACTCAGTATTCCTCAAGGAGGCCTATAAGCAAGACACCTTATGTTTTAAATGTCTAATGTACAGAAAGTGTTAAATGGCTTAATATCCTATATGGAAAATTTATGAGTATAACAATTAGTATTATTGATTATTTAAATACCTCCCTAATATCACAGTTTGTACTTAAGGAAAGAGGAGAGTAGATAAGGCGTTGTGAATGGAGACATATCAGCAGTAGCGAGCTCAACACTACAAGCGCGGAATAACTGCTAGAAGAAAGATATATTATAATACTAGCTGTGCCCGCGGCGTAGCTCGCGTATATAGGTTTTACTTGGAGAATTTGACATTCAGGTATGAAAATATTAAACGATTTATATTATTACTGTATCAATATCTCTTATAAGACGTCAGTGTAACAGACGTCTCTGCTTAGTGCGTATATACACTAAGCGCTCCGTCTCTATTTTCGCATACATGTCCACTATAAATTGGTAAAACAACCCCCGAAATCTTTGCAGATACGCAAGAAGATATTATATGCTTTACATGTAAGAGGTGCGAATAAAATTGCAGAGCAAATATTTTTTTATTAAAATTGGTCTCATTGGTATTAGGATTAACTTGATAAATTCCGAAATTGTACCCATTTTCACCGTGACAATATATTAATGGATATTGTAGAGCATTATAATATCGATGCGTTTCATAAATCCCTGGCAGTCGATCGTCATGTGTGTGCAACACGATGTCACGTCTATCGTACTCCTGGTCAACTAATACCACTGCCACTTCATCAGTGACAGGTACGTTGCTACCGCGGTGTTCAGTAATTTTTTTTTTAGTAACAGGACGTCTGTCAGCGTTAATAACTATTATATAATTGTTTAATAAATCTTGACGGATCGATTTCAATGCAACCCTAAAACTATTAACGTATGGATTTATTTCATGTAGCATCCTTTGAAGTTGGGATATGAGTACGCTATTGAGTTGTGGGAAGTTGTGATTTCAGATATTAGTATGTTCATTATAATCTGATACAAAATAAATTGACTATTTTACTTATATATACATATATATTTATAACTCATAATAAATAAACTCATAATATATATCATTTAATTTAATTTATTAAGTTGAAATTGAAATTGAAAATATATAATATCTACATTGGTTCTGGGTAATGTATGGTTATATGTGAGACTGTGACTGCACGTCAGTGAGTCTCAATACGATTCGGAGTATCTTAACGCCGCAATTCAGAAAAGAATGTAATTTGTACAATGCCATCTATTACGTTCGTTGTGAGAAAACTTTTTTAGTTTAAGGAAAACATATTTTTTATTGTTTACTTTGTTTTGAGTATAAATATATTATTATAGAACGTTTTTTTACACACAAATCTTTTTATTACTTTTTCTGAGATTTTATGGCGCCATTGAACAAATTATAACCTACATTTTAAACTAATAATCATATCTTTCGATAAAATTAACCAAATTTAATAAAACAAAAATTAAATGTAACTTGAAGATACGCTTTATGATTTTCCTAACGATTTCTTTTAAAAAAATGTTTACTTTAGATGTGATGCGTTTATAAACAAACAGACAGACAGACAATTCTAAAAATATAAAAATGTGTTTACTTAATTATTTTCATTTCCCTATAATGATTTTAGTGACAAATATTCTATATAATGTACAAAAACACAACATGTTATCACCATTTTTATTATAAGTATATATTTAAAGAGAGATGGCGCTGCTAACAGCAATCAATTCTAAAAATAAAAGAGATTAATTGACACGATTGGTACATTATTATATATATAAAAAATAAAAGAACTTATAAACCAGTGTCTGCATAGCAAGCAAAACGCTTTTTATAGTACATTTGGACCATACCGTCATCTATCGATGAAATTGGTTAACTATTTCACTTTAGATTTAGTTAATAAGGTTATAATATATTTTTGTACATTACTTTATTTAATACGTTCTTTAATACTTTTGTTTACTGCGTTTTAGATATAATTATATCATTATAGAACATTATTTTACCTAATTATGATTTATGATATAGTATTAGTTTAAAATGCACTTGATGACTCAACCAACGCCACCGTTGAACAAATTCGTACCTATACTTCGTATTCATACTTCAGAATATTTATCATAACTTTTGATTGAATGAACTGATTTTAATAAAATAAAGACTAAATGTAACACGAAGATACACTTTATATTTTCCTTAACGATTCTTATGATATAAATTAGTACTTTATACGTGATACGTTAACAAACAAACAGACAGACAGACAGACAGACAGACAGACAGAAAATTCTAAAAATGGTAGAAATGTATTTAGTTACTTATTTTTAGTACCCCTCAATCACTTTTATTACAAAAATATAAAATGTACAGACGTCTGCTTTTTACATTTTTATTATATGTATAGATAAACAACTGACCCATGTTCCGTCTTTAAACCCAAAAGACCCACAACATTTATGAAGAAATTTTACGGAAACTAATAAAGTTCATAACAGTTTATAATATTAAATATGTAATATATTTTAGAGTTGGGGTGATAAGAAAATGCAGATTACCCTGAAAAGTTTTTTATTGTCAGCAAAAACACAGAGGCCACCCTCTTCTAGTTTTACGGTTATCGCCATATTGCTCATCTATTCGTCATCTCTTTCACACGCATCTTTTCTCGCTCACACTCACTCCTGCCTGTATAGCTATACTATTTCAAAATCCTACACGCGGCAATTAAAAATCTCACTACTTTGCGTAGCCTTCGGGGGGAGCGCATTAAAATGGTTGGCGCTCACCGTGCGCGGCGTGTGTGGGGCCGTGTACCTCCTCCACATTTTTTTTTAAATGTGGGAGAGCGAAGCCCTTGTAACTGGTATTTGATATAAATATTGTGAGCCTTTTCCAAGCGGGAAGGGATTAATTAATAAGGAATTGACTGTTGTGAACCAGATACAAGTGGAATAGGGACAATTTATTGTTCTTAACCTTTTTGAGCTCTGTCTTCGTGAACGGAGTTCTTTAGCTTATAAGACTCTACCAACAGCTTTCGATTGCTCTCGTGAATATTCATTGTTCCAAGATACACCTAAAAGAACTAAGTTACTATACAAACACAACGTAAAGAAGGGTCCTAAGTAAGACGATCACGCCATAAATTTATTAAACGGCCTATATTTAAACCTTTAGAAAGATCAAGTTATACTGGTCACGTAAATTAGATATATTTATATATCTTACAGATATAGATTCTAAAGAAATACAAGTATAAGTGGATATATAGTAGAAAAGAAAAAAGATGGGGAGGGGGGGGGGTTCGTTACAATATGTTAGTCTGAGCGAGATAAGAATGGCTCTCCAGTACCTTTAAAAGTGGCAATGCCCCAGGTGAGGATGGAATTACAGCTAAGCTTCTGAAAGTGGGTGGAAAACCGGTACTTAAAGTCCTTCAGAAGTTATTTAATGCCGTCCTCCATGGTGGCACTACCACGGAGGCGTGGAGCAGTAGTGCGGTGGTCTTGTTCTACAAGAAAGTGGACAATAGTCTCTTGAAGAACTATAGACCGATTTCCCTTATGAGCCGCTTCTACGTGCTGTTTTCGAGAATAATGACGAATCATCTCGCATGCAGACTCGACAACTTTCAGCCTCCCGAACGAGCCGGTTTTCGAAAAAGCTTTAGTTATATATATAGACCATAGACCACATACTTTGGCAAATTGTACAGAAATCCGACGAGTACAATTTGATACTATATCTGTCATACTATGACGTAAGTGGACTACGAGCAAGCCTTTGATTCCGTCGAAATTTGGGCGGTGCTGCAGTCCCTTCAACGGAGCCAAGTTGACTGTCTGTATATCGAAGTGCTAAAGTATTTGTACAGTAGTGCTACGATGGCTATCCATGTACAGATCCAGAGTACGAAACCTATGCAACTGCAGAGAGGTAAGACAGGGTGACGTTGTATTCCCGAAACTCTTCACCGCTGCATTGGAAGACGTTTTCAAGCTTCTGGGCTGGAAATAATACGGTATTAACATCAACGGCGATTAAATCACTCACCTTCGATTTGCCGACAATATAGTCTTTATGGCAGAATCACTGGAGGACCTAAGCACTATGCTCAATTATCTCAATAGTGCCTCCCAAAGATGAACATGGACAAAACAAAGATCGTGTATAACGTCCATGTCACACCTATACCGGTAGTTATTGGGATCACTAACCTCAAAGTTGTTGACGAGTATGTTTACCGGTTTTTATAGGTAAGTCTACTTCGACCGAGAGGTCAATCGACGGATTCAACTCGGCTGGATAGCGATCGGGAAATTACGTCACATCTTCTCATCAGGTATACCTCGAAACTTGAAAACGAGAATACAACTAGTCCGTGTTGCCAGGGTTGGCTTATGAAACTGAGACCTCGTCCTTCACTGCTGGCCGTATGAGGAAGCTCAAGGTTGCTCAGCGAGCTATAGAGAGGGCTATGCTCGGAATTTCTCTGCGTGATAAACTTAGAAATGAGGATATTTGCAGTAGAACCAGAGTGACAGACTGACAGCAGCAGTAAGCTGAAGTGGTGATGGGCCGACCATATAGCTCGAAGAACCGACTACTGATGGAGAAAGAAGTTTCTCGAGTGGCGGGGACGAAGTGTAGGGCATCCCTCCACTAGATGGTGTGACGACCCGGTAAGACATGCAGGAAGTCGATGGATGTAGGTGGCTTAGGACCGTGCTTTGTGGCATTCCTTTGGGGAGGCCTATGTTCAGCAGTGGACTTGTGAAGGGCTGTAATGATTATGATGAAAATGATTAAGAAAAATAACATTCAAATCAAAAGTAAAGCCATTTTCAAAGAAATAAAACGAATTAAAATAATTTTGTATACAGAAATTGGAGCTTTAAGTATTATTATACATTCTGTATTGGCACCGATTTCAGAAATTGAAATTATTTTTTTACTTAATTAAAGTCGTCTTTACTTCTGATATGAAGTTATTTTGCTATATACACCAAAACACCAATAAATCTTAGAATATATAATTATAATTATATAAAATATAATATATTAAATATTGTATTTTATATATTTTACGACTAGTGTTAGTGTAATTTTTTTTATAAATAAATTAAGTTTTTATACGTGATAGAACATATATGCAGCATGTATATAGGTAGTTGTTACACGAATGGGTCAAGCACAAAATGGGAAATAGCACAAATTTCTAAAAGTTATTTTTATTTTGTCTATAATATATGGCAGCCTCGTAGTGTATACCTTCCTTTTAGCATAATTTATGCCACCAAACAGTTTTCAACAAATTAGATTAGCGATATGATATTGTAGAAATGTGCCGTAAATACCTAATTTTTAAATATTTGTTTACGATTTCAGATTTTCTTTTCGATCATGGAAATTTTTGTACAGTTTATTCATTTGCTCCGTTCAGGTTTTGTGTGCAATTCTTTGCTTCTGTAGCTTAATAACAAAACCTATTTCTCTATCTGCGATTAGTAAGTTTTACTCTTTTAATTAAACTATTATATTAATTTTATAATTGACAGGTGTAAACGAAACGATTTTTGTAATGAAGGACGTCCCCTAGTTAAGTGGAGTAAATACCTCCGTATGGTAACTTATCGTATAACAGGCGACAACGGGTTGACTAAACGTTGTTGTTAGGACTATGGATGGCTGATTTAGTATCAGTAGGGTGTATCACTTATGTGAATAGGTTGGAGCCAGTCTGCCTGCATGACGTTAAAAAACGTATCACGGTTTAGTAAACTAAGCGATCATTAGGATGGTTGATTCAAGAACCATATGATATCCACAGTATCTATACGCACAATTTAAAAAACGACATGGTTAGTTGTTTTATTTAGTAGATATTATGCGTGTTAATTTGCCAACAAAAAAATTGCATCACCAGGATCATAATAAAATGTAATAATTATTCTGATAAAAGATAAAAATTAAAATAAAATAACATCAAAATCAAATTTGAATAAAATCCAAACTAGTATATCAATCAGGTATTTTGTTTATCAAGCTTTCTTCTAGAACATTGTTCGTAATTTTGAACTCTTATGTACACTTGTTTAAAGATTAAATGAGATTAAGATTTTTTCTCGTTTTAAGTTCTAAGTTCTTTATTGTTTATATTCTAAGTTGTTTATCCATTCTTTATTATTCGTTTTAGTCCAGTAGTGAATTACGGGCCGACTAAGAACTGATATATGAA
Source organism: Parnassius mnemosyne (assembly GCA_963668995.1). NCBI lineage: Eukaryota > Metazoa > Arthropoda > Insecta > Lepidoptera > Papilionidae > Parnassius > Parnassius mnemosyne. Next base: position 43,843,040 of record CAVLGL010000115.1, on the reverse strand, counting down.
ACACACGTGAACAATTAACAAATGCAATAGTTTAGTAAAAATATTTCTGGCTTTGCCGATTGCATAAACGGATTAAAAATATCACATTTACCTAAATATTTTTCATACTGGTTTGAATGTTAGAGAATTCGTGAAATTCCTTATTCAATAATCTGTGAAGTGTGTATCAAGACGAAAAGAGTTTATTCTACTCGTATATTTTGTATATTAGATCTTTATTAATGTGAATTTGAAAGCATAGGTAATACACATATATATTCAAAAAGTCTAAAGTAGAAAAACAGTTTGCTTAGTATTTCAAGGTAGAGCCATGCTGTAGCTATATTAGTAGTATAGTTGTAGCACGAATGGGTCGGCTCGACCGGGGAAGGACCACGCTCTCACAGAATACTAGCTTAAAGTAGCAGCTTAACGCTGCTGTGTTTTGTATGGTGAGTGTAGAGAACCGGAGACCCTTTTTACTGGAAACGAGGCATTCCATTTTAGTCCTCACGGGTGATGAGGCATCTGCATTTTGATTTGTAATCGATGATAGATGCAGATGTCCACTTACCTTCAGGTAGACTGTGTGCTCGTATGTCACTTTTATCTTATAAAAAAATATACAAACATAAATATAACACTAAGATATTTATTTTTTACAGTTGTAACATGTTTATACGTCTCTACGAGCGCGACATCCATATTTTCTATTTATATTGCCTCGAAATGGCCAGGTTTGATGCTAAAATTATTAAAATTAAGACTTGATGAGTACGTTGATTTTCGGGTTAAAAGAAGGTGTATTTGGATTTCACTAACATTTATAGCTTTCGCTGTCAGTATGTACCCAGAAATATACTTCACTTTGTTCTTATTGCTTATTAGCAATGAATCCCTTCCATCATAGAAATGATTTAATCAGAAATTGCCACGTTTGGCAGAAGGATTGACGTTCACAGAACAACATTTTTAATAGAAGTAAGGATGGCCAATGCTCGAAGTAATTTGATGATCTGCTCATTCTCGGTATCTGTGGGTATGCGAACAACAGCACAGTTGTGGAAGGGTACTAGTCAAACGATCGGACCAGTCGAGATCAAATCCAGTCTAAAAACGAAGCTATAGTTGAGCTTGGGAATCTCTCCCTGCAGGCAGTCTCCGAATGGGTTGGTGCCAATCTCGTGAGATTCAACGCCTCCAAAACACAAGCTTGTCTTTTCACCGGTAAAAAGGCCCATTAACCCTGGCTCATACTTCCCGGAATGTATCTTCGGAGTACACTGACCACCTTCAGTTGTTAGGGATTGAGATTTCTCCGAAACTCAACTATTGGTGGTTCATTGAGTCCAGGGTGCGGCGGTACTTCACGTGGGGGCAGCTTCTTACCTTATATAAAGCGAACGTCCGGTCGTGCATGGAGTACTGCTGTCACATATGAGTTGGTGTCAGATAGCAGCGTTTGACTCAGTGTATAAATGTGCTATGATGTCCATTGGTAACCTTTATTTGGTTGAAACCAATCTTTTCAGCTTTGAGCACAGGCGCACAGTAGCCAGCCTCTTGGTATTCTACTGAATGCATTTCGGATAGTGTGCGATAGATGAAGGAATGGAAGAATTCGCGTATGACGGGTGGTTAGAATACAATCTGGGCATCTTGAAGCCTTGAAGGCAATAGAGAATAGGTTTTTATTTCGCTAAGATAGTGCGATTTATCATCTAGGACTTCATCACCACTTTCGAGCAGCTGGGACTGTGATCAAGCACTGGCTTACAATAAGTATAAAAAGAGAACACACCGTCCACTTGATGGTAAATGGTAACTTTGGCACATGAAACCAATATCTACCCACAATCAAGGGTATTGCGTACCACAGCGACATCACGTTATGTTTACATGCACCTTTAACTAACACAATTATAATCACCTATAATTTTACTGCCGTTTATCCATCTCTTATGATACCAGGTATAAAATACCCAGGCAGACGAGGAAAATTACCGTCAAAGGTGCAATAGCCCTCGCCAATTCGCTTACCAAGCTTACGACAAATCGTCCCTGGACGAGAAAGACGGATCTTCTCCTTATCCAATTGAAGAACTCCATGCTCTGCAAAGGACTGTTGTGGATTGGTAAAATTGAAATAAAAATAGGATTAAATATATTTAATATACCTTATTGCTTGAAGAATCGTAAAAAAAATCAAACTAAGTGTTGCGCTGCCTCTCACTAAGTGGAGTGGTTTCTTGGTAAGAACTGCTGAAGTTCAATTGAAACAGCAGGCTTAGAATCAGGACAGTTTTTCTTGGGGAGTTCTATATTAAGCAGTGAGCTTTTGTGATCTGCTGTTTATATGACATTATTTTTTCTAGTGTTACATATTTTAAGATCTATTGAGAGATATTCAGAAGTACTTGATTGTTACTCAGAACATAAGGATACATTTAAAATGTACTGTGAATTAACCTATCCTTGGCTTTTCGAGCTTAACTTTCCTTATAATAAATTCACAGCATTCTGGTTGTTGGTAAGTTTAAAAAAAACAGGTTCTCTTGTTTCTTTTTAATTGCACTAATTAAGTGCCTGTATTCTTAAACATAACTTTTTTAATATTGCATAAAATATTTTAAGAAATATAGGTTATTGGATAAAAAACAGAATAAAGTAACAAAAAACATTTTATTACTTAACTATTTTGTAACAATGTGATATATGTATTCATTATTTTATTTTGAATTTTCAGCCTCTGTACACAGTGACGGTATTGATTTGGTCCTATATAGATTTATTTATTACCTGTATTAGTTTATTTTTGTCTTCAATTCTTAAGCGTATTAATGAAAAAATTATTTCCTCAGAAGGCAAGGTGAGCAAGTGTGAGCAATAAACGATACTTTCTTTGGTAATTATAATAGGTAACAACAATAAATGTGTATTCTAACTATTTTATTTCATATAACTGTACCTAAAAAACGTTTCAATTTAAAAACAAAATCTCCTATATGAAGCATTAATTTAATAGGCTGTCATGGCTGCAAACACCTACAGCTGCGCAATGACAGTAAATTATTTATTTATTTATTTATTCCTTATTGCATTCCTCAGAACGCAAGAGGTAAAATTAAAAATATTGTACAACCGACTTCAATATAAATAAAATGAGAACATTATCAATGTATTCGAAGTCAATTTTAACAGTGACAAAAGAATTTTAACAGTGGTAGAGCTAAGCGGTAGCTTTTGCTGTCGCACGGATGGGCCAGCTCGAACCGGGGTGGTAACACGACCTCACAGAATACCAGCGTGAAGTATAGGTTTACCTCTGCGTTGCGCTTGCTGAGTGCAGGTGGCCGGAGGCCCAATCCCCCCCCCCCCCCTATCAACATGGTAGTGGAATTAAATAAAAGACTACCCCAGGAGGGTACCAGCACCCCTGGTGAATCCCTCGCTGAGCATCCACCACCAAACTACTTCACTCCTGAGCGTGGGTGCTCAGGCTGCCACGCTTTTTTTTGGGGGGGGGGGGCAAAATTCTACTCGCGACTAATGCTGCTCGGGGCAAGCGGAGCAATACATTAAAGGTGACCCCTGTCACGCCATCCGTGAATTTTTGCAACATCAGGGGACTTCATTCCAACCTTAACGCTGTCCATTACCATCCAGAGACGGCGAAGCGGGCCTTGCTTTTTTTAACCGAGACTCAGGTGTCCTCTCCGGCTGATATTTCGTATCTCTTCTACCCGGGGTACAAATTGGAGCACTCCTTTGTGCCTCGAGCTGGATTTTGCGTGTATGTCAGAGAGGACATCTGTTCTCGACGCCTCGGCAGTCTTAAAGGTTCGGACCTGTCCATCCTATGGCTGCGCGTAGCCAGCGACGACCATCCCCGCGTCTACGGGTGCCTCTATAGGTCCCATAGCGGTTATACCGACACAGACCGACTCATCGACCACGTCCAAATGGCTGCAGACTCCGTGCTACAACAGGTCCCATCCGCAGAGATCGTGATACTCGGTGATTTTAACGCCCACCACGCTGAATGGCTTGGTTCTCGTTTAACCGATCATGCGTGTAGATCTGTCTATGACTTTGCTTTGCCATATGGTCTAACACAACTGGTTACTTCGCCTACGCAGATCTCAGATGTGGAAGACCATGTACCTTCCCTGTTGGATTTTCTGCTGACCTCTCATCCGGACGGATATTAGATTTCCGTCGATGCCCCTCTGGGCTCTTCGGACCATTGTCTAATCCGGAGTACGGTGCCACTCACGCTCCAATCGCAGTTGCGATCTGTGGCACTATAGGTCAGCTGATTGGGACGGGATGCGGTCTTTTTTTGCATTGTACCCTTGGGGGCGGGTTTGCTTCTCGCCGGAAGATCCCAGCGTTTTTGCCGGCATCAGTATTAATGGCGAAACCATCACTTACGTTCGATTTTCTGACGATATTATAGTGAGAGTTCATTAGCACTACGCTTAATGACATCAATATAACTCGCAACGGATAGGTCATAAGATGACAATGGACAAAACAAAGTGAAAATGTGTATAATAATATTAGTTTTGTCCATGTTTTGCTTTATGTTTTATGTTCATCAAGGGCAAAGTATTCCACTACGTAAGTCCTACTTCGACAAAGATGTAAATCAATGAATCCAACTCGGCTGGGCAGTGTTGGAGAGATCGACATTATATCTTCTCGTCACGTATTCCTGAAAACTTAAAAGCTAGAGTTTACGGCCAGGGCTGACATATTGATCTGAGAGGTTGACCTACATTACTGGTCGTATGAGGGAGCTTAAGGTCGCTCAGCAAGCTATGAAGAGGCTTATGCTCGGAGATTCTTTATGTGATAAAATCCTTAGTATAACGAGAGCAAATGATTTAGCCTTACTAGGAAAGAAAGCTAAAGACCAACTAACTATTTGGCTTGATGAACTAACAAAAGATGGGGAAGAAAGTTTCTAGAGCGAACGCCCACTAGATGGAGTGATGACCTGGTACGACATGCAGCAAATCGATGGAATCACCTGCCTCAGGAACGTGCTTTGTCGTATTATTTGGGGGAGGCATGTGTACAGCAGAGAACTTGTGAAAGTATCTAATGGTGTTAATGATAATGAACTAGAATTCCACGAAAATTACTACATTCTTATCAGTCTCGGACTATAAAAAAAGGTTAAGTTATTTGAGAACAGTAATAATAAGGGACGTAATAATGTCTTAATATTAAAATAAAAATATTTTATTACTTTATTATGTAAAAGTTTGCTTAAAAATATTTCCATTTCAGCCCATTCAACGGTTACGAGCACAGTATCTCCTTTTTAGCTACAGTTACTACAGTGGTTGTACGATTTCTAGCTGTCGCTCTCTTTGCTGCCGAAGTAAACACCGCTTCTAAAACGCCTGCAGCGTATTTGTATAATGTACCATCAACGATTTTTTGTAACGAAGAAAGTATTTTTCTCTTAGTTAATAATTTTTTCCTATTTGCAAGATTTTATAGCAACTTGCGAACTTTGATATTGAGATATATTTTAAAATTTTAGGTACAGAGATTTACTGACCAAATAAATGGAAGTATGGTATCTTTAAGTGGACTTAAGTTTATTTACGTTACTCGCGAATTTGTTCTTTCTGTAAGTGGAATTATTTAAGTACTTTCTTATGTTTTATGCAACAAATGACCACACAGTCTACACAGTCTATGTAATGGTTAGTGATACTAAAACATGTTTACACCAAAATTTATTTCATATCACACTATTAGCTCCCCTGACGACTAAGGTAGAATATCTAAATACCGATAAAAAGTTTTTAAATTTTAGTCACATAAGAAACAGTACATTTAATAAAAATCAATGTTTATTGTTTTTACTATCCAGTAATTTAGGCATATTACCTTTCAGGTGGTAAGCACTATTATAACCTATGAATTAGTTCTGCTGCAATTGAAATGAGATTTAATTAACTACTTTCAAAATAAACGTTTAATTTATTTCCTTTTATTTATTTTCTCCCATTTCTATATTTCCCTTTACATAACGGAACAACATTTTTCCCTTTACATAACGGAACAACATTTCTCATTTACATCAACGCACGCACCCTGAGGACTGACGAGAAGATTGTGGAGCTGGAAGAAGAGATAGACAAGTTACGCTGGCATATAATAGGATTATCCGAAGTCCGAAGAGAGGGGGAGGACACGGTAATCCTCGAATCCGGCAACTTGCTCTATTACCGGGAGGGCGACCATCTGTCCCAAGGAGGTGTCGGATTTATCGTCCACAAGTCTCTCGTTAACAACGTTGTAAATATTGAGAGTGTGTCGACGAGGGTTGCGTGCCTTATACTCAGAATCACCAAACGGTATTCGCTGAAGGTCATACAGGTTTACGCACCAACCTCGGCACACCCCGATCAGGAGGTGGAGGAAATGTATGAGGATATCTCTAGAGCCATGCATTCCTCCAAAACCCAATATACGGTGTTAATGGGAGACTTCAATGCAAAACTAGGCACAAGAGAGAACGGTGAGCTGAAAGTAGGGAAATTTGGAATAGGGCAACGGAACCCAAGGGGCCAGCAGTTGGCTGACTTCATGGAGAAAGAGGGACTCTTTATGATGAACTCTTTCTTCCAGAAGCGGCCCCACAGGAAGTGGACCTGGTCGAGCCCCGACGGTTCGACAAAAAATGAGATTGACTTCATTATGACGACCAGACGACAACTGTTCAGTGATGTCTCAGTGATCGCTAGGGTGAAAACCGGCAGCGATCACCGAATGGTTAGAGGCACACTGAACCTAAACGTTAAGTTGGAGAGGTCTCGTCTAATGAAGTCAACGCTCCGTCCCCCTCGTGCTCTAATCCAAAGTCCCGAAACCTTTCAGCTCGAGTTACAAAACCGTTTTCAGTGCCTAGAAGACTGCAATGAAGTGGACGATTTGAATGACAAGCTCGTGGAAACTGTCCATGCGGTCGGAGCTAAGTTCTGCAAGACCCGCCGCAGAAGAACACAAAAACTCTCCGATCACACTCTTAATCTCATGGCTGTTAGACGGAAGATGAAGCTACATTCTTCAACAGATTTGACAGCATACAGGCAACTGAACAGACAGATCTCCAAATGCATGCGGCGGGACTTACGCAAATTCAATACAGCTCGTATTGAAGAAGCGATCGAGCGGAACCAAGGCTCCAAAGTCTTTGCCAGAGATCTGTCTGCCAGAAAGCGCCAACTGTCAAAGCTGAAGACAGAATGTGGCAGCATCGTTTCCGGGGCACCTGAGATTTTGAGTGAGATTGAGAGGTTCTATGGGCAGCTGTACACGTCATCGTTGGAGCCGCACGCAAGTGTGAGTAACGATCCAAGAGCGAGTCTTATCCGACATTATTCCGATGATATCCCGGACGTCAGTCTGAGCGAGATTAGAATGGCTCTCCAGCACCTTAAAAACGGCAAGGCCCCAGGCGAGGATGGAATTACAACGGAGCTTCTGAAAGCGGGTGGAAAACCGGTACTTGAAGTCCTTCAGAAGCTCTTTAATTCCGTCCTCCATGGTGGCATTACACCGGAGGCGTGGAGCAGAAGTGCGGTGGTCTTGTTCTTCAAGAAAGGTGACAACGCTCTCTTGAAGAACTACAGACCGATTTCCCTTCTGAGCCGCGTCTACGTGCTGTTTTCGAGAGTCATTACGAATCGTCTCGCGCGCAGACTTGACGACTTCCAGCCTCCCGAACAAGCCGTTTTCCGAAAAGGCTTTAGTACCATAGACCACATACATACCCTTCGGCAAATTGTACAGAAGTCCGAGGAGTACAATTTGCCACTATGTCTGGCGTATGTGGACTATGAGAAAGCCTTTGATTCCGTCGAAATTTGGGCGGTGCTGCAGTCCCTTCAGCGATGCCAAGTTGACTGTCGATACATCGAAGTGTTGAAGTGCTTGTACAGTAGGGCTACGATGGCTATCCGAGTACAAAACCAAAGTACGAAACCTATCCAATTGCAGAGAGGTGTAAGACAGGGTGACGTCATATCCCCGAAACTCTTTACCGCTGCATTGGAAGATGTTTTCAAGCTTCTGGACTGGAAAGGATACGGTATCAACATCAATGGCGAGTACATCACTCACCTTCGATTTGCCGACGATATAGTCCTTATGGCAGAATCGCTGGAGGACCTAACCACTATGCTCAATGACCTCAATAGTGTTTCCCAACGGATAGGTCTTAAGATGAACATGGACAAAACAAAGATCATGTTTAATGTCCATGTCACACCTATGCCGGTAGTTGTTGGGAACACTAAGCTCGAAGTTGTTGACGAGTATGTTTACCTGGGACAAATAGTCCGACTAGGTAAGTCCAACTTCGACGAGAGGTCAATCGACGGATTCAACTCGGTTGGGCAGCGTTCGGGAAATTACGGCACATCTTCTCGTCAGGTATACCTCAAAACTTGAAAACGAGACTGTACACCCAGTGCGTGTTGCCAGTGATGACATACGGAACTGAGACGTGGTCCTTCACTGCTGGCCGGATGAGGAAGCTCAAGGTCGCTCAGCGAGCTATGGAGAGGGCTATGCTCGGAGTTTCTCTGCGTGATAAACTCAGAAATGAGGATATCCGCAGTAGAACTAGAGTGACCGACATAGCCCAACGGATTAGTAAGCTGAAGTGGCAATGGGCCGGCCATATAGCTCGAAGAACCGACAACCGATGGGGAAGAAAGGTTCTCGAGTGGCAGCCTCGTACCGGCAGGCGAAGTGTAGGGCATCCCCCCACTAGATGGAGTGACGACCTGGTAAGATATGCAGGAAGTCGATGGATGCAGGTGGCTCAGGACCGTGCTTTGTGGCATTCTTTGGGGGAGGCCTATGTTCAGCAGTGGACTCGTGAAGGGCTGTAATGATGATGATGAACGGAACAACATAAATATACAGGCTATCAGAGTGTGTGCACAGATACAATTAAATTAAATTATAGGAAAACTCAATATTCCTCAAGGAGGCCTATAAGCACGATACCTTATGTTTTAAATGTCTAATGTACAGAAAATGTTAAATGGCTTAACATCCTATATGGAAAATTTATGAGTATAACAATTAGTATTATTGATTATTTAAATACCTCCCTAACATCACAGTTTGTACTTGAGAAAAGAGGAGAGTAGATACGGCAAGAAGCGTTGTGAATGGAGACATATCAGCAGTAGCGAGCTCAACACTACAAGCGCGGAATAACTGCTAGAAGAAAGACATATTATAATATAACTAACTGACCCATGTTTCGTCTTTAAACCCAAAAGACCCACAACATTTATGAAGAAATTTTACGAAAACTAATAATGTTCATAACAGTTTATAATATTGAATATATTATATTTTAGAGTTGGGGTGATAAGACTTCGCTTAATATATCTGAATTTATTTTGTTAACGCTCTCATTTTTTGGTGCAAGAATCGCCCTATCACCATTTGTCTTCATGCATGTTGTTCGTTAAATCTGAATAAACGCTCGCAATTAATTCGGAATGACTCTGTACTAAATTACAAAAGACTCTTTTCAATTTAACGCAGCCCTCAGCATCCGTCTCCAACCGCCCATCGCCAATTTTTAATAGTGTGTCAGCATAGTTTCCAGCATTGATATCATTATACAAATGCACTCTCATATTCGTAGTTAAACTGAATTTTGTCACCTTGTTACATAAAATAGACGACTTGAGGCATGCTTTAATTTCATATGCAGGTGTGCCCTTTTGAATGACAGGTAATGTTTGGCGAAAGTCACCAGCCAGTAAAACCACCATTCCTCCCATTACATCGGTATTGCTGCGCAAATGCTGGAGCGTTCGATTTAGTGCTTCTACAGCTTTTTTATGCGACATTGTACTTTCGTCCCACACTAAAAGTTTGCATTGTCGTAGCATTATACCTCGTGCACTATTTTTGCTAAAGATGCAGATCGGCGATTCTTCCAGGGCTAGATTTAGAGGGAGTTTTAAAACAAAATGTGCAGTGCGGCCCCCGCTTAGCAGCATGGCGGCTATACCGGAGGAAGCTACGGCCACAGCAATATTTTTATCTTTCCGTACTTACGCTAATAATAAATTTAAAAAAATGTCTTCCCAGTTCCTCCAGGGGCATCTAAAAAGAATAGTGCACCATTTCTATATTCAATTTGTCCTAATACTTTGTTAAAAACTCGTTTTTGATCGGAAAGCAAGCGGGATACAAATTCGCCTACTTGCTGCTGCAAAGCTGGTATATCGTAGTTTGTTTCACGTATGATTTTATCACTTAGTTCATTTTTGGTTGTTCGCTGAGGGCTTATCATTCCAAAGTAACTTAATTTTTTGCCTACCATTGCCATTACTTTATCTTTAATTTTTCCAAGTGCTTCATTATAAATGTGTTCATTGTATGTCATGTTCGCGTGTGTCTGCTGTAACCTTCGCAAAATATCTTCCGCCATGTACTCTTTATATTTGTCCTACAATTGATGTGCATTAGAGAGCCCGCAAGATGATATGAGAGTTGCATAAACATCCCTAATTTTGGCTGGTGACTGGCACTGCACAGCTTCCTCCATGGTTTCATCCTATTGATTATCGTTTTCTAAAAGATGCAAAGCTTCACATGCACTAAGTTGCGCATTCCTGACCGTTAACAGTTTTAATGTCTTTATTTCCTGTAGGAACCCGAACATGGTGCAGCAGCAATCGTAAACAGAAACATTCAAAATTAGTTACATGGACGGTATACACACGACCAAGGGCATCTGATGACTTTACACCGGGCCAATTTGCAACAGGCGCGCCTTGAATACGGCGTTTCCACTCCTTCCTAGATGTATTCCAAGTATAATAGCGGGGGACTTCAGAATATAACAACGTTTTTGCAAAGGGGTCGGTTTAACAAAGTTGAAAGAAGGCTGTTTGTGTAGTTTTTGGCGGTGATGCAATTCTTTCTTGGAAATTTCTTTCGGTGAAATACACACGCTCTCCATTTTCTAAGTGCACAGCAAAGTGAGTAACTGTTGGGTGTCTTTCATGTAAAGGGAAGCCAAGGAGACGCCACGCTGCCTCGTTACTGCTGACATAACGCCCTGCTTGAAAGGTCTGTACTTCATTAACGGGATTTGCCTCACCTTCACTCTTGAGATTAAATATTGCTTGGTCGCTTCCTTTATTTATGTACTTACAGATATACTTGATTGCGCGGACAGAGCTACATGCTTCTACATTAATGTGGGCATTAAACATTTTACATAGAATGGGTGAATACGGGAAAATCCAGCTGTTATCTAAGGTTTCGAACACTCCAGAGCGAGATTTGATTGTAACTTTCCTGTCACCATCTTCGGGAGCTCTGCGTCTGTATAAAGGGTAGCCATTGTCATTGTGCACTGTTTCTTTTAATAGCTGTTTAGGGAATTTCTTTGTACATTTTCCTTCTTTCATACATGGTGATATTGAATTTCGTGCTCCACTTGGACCGTGAATCATATTTTGGACGATGGTATCATACAATTCTTTATCTTGCTCAGGATCCGGAATCTCGGCGCTTATTATGTCGTCTATTTGGCTGGGGCACAACTTCTCTTTAAGCCATATTAGAATGTGGGCATGCGGTAATCCTCTTTTTTGCTATTCAATTGAATACATGAAGAACTGCACCTCTCCGAAAATTTTCCCTTTGTTAATTACATACATTAATTTTTGTACTTTTAATCTAAATACTCTGGCAACTAAATCGTGTCTGTCAGTACATTTTTGGCCCGGCATTAGCTCCTCGGTTATTTCTTTCCATGTGGGATTGCAAGTAAAAGTAACAAAAAGATCAGGTCTTCCGTAAGTTCGTACATAGGCGAATGCGTCTTGTGTGTACTCATGTAGGTAGTGGGGACTGTTAACGAATGATGAGCGTAGAATTACCATTTTACCTAAATCTCTGGGGTTTACATTTGCGTCGCTAGAAACTGCATCTTGTAAATGTATATAATTCTCAACGCGCAGCTTTTTTTGATTTAAAGATATATAACGGAGACGTTCACTTTCTACCTTCAAATACATGTCTACCAAAAATTGATGAAATAATTGTCTACACCGGGCTAAGAGGTTAAAATCATTTTCTCGCAACATCATATGATACGCATAAAAATCCATACATGAAACTTTTTTGTTCGGAGTAGGCTCCTTTGTGACCGGGGTAATGAGTAGAATTTGAAAATGATAACCCTCTTGTCCTTCGCAATAAATAAATGGGTATTGCAGAGCGTCATAAAACTTGTGTGTATCGGCTACCCGTTGCAACGTATCATCACGTGCTCGCAAGAAAATGTCTCGTGAAGAAAATTGATCACCACTAATTACGGCTGCTATTTCGTTTATCAAAGGTGCATTGTAGCGCATTTCATGCTCTCCTCGAGGGGTCCGATCTGCGTGAATGACGACTTTGTAATCCTCTTCAGGTAGGTTTTCTAAAGCAGTTTTAAATGTTTTGATTTAAATGTTACGTTCATGCAAGAATCTTTGAATTTTGAACACTGTGTCTCTCTCAACTCTCTGGATAAATTGGCAGCGACGGTCTACTTCAATTTCTTCGTCACCCATAAAATATACTTGTAAAAATTTATGCTGTTCGTTTTCAGCTGGAAAAAGTGAACCTATTCTATGATAAATTTGCCCTTGCACCGTAAATGTAGGCGAAAATCCTGGCATTATTATTTCCCGGTCAACTCCGAAGGACGTCATTTGAAAGCATGAGTTATATTTCCGGATCCTGTTTAAAAAGCGCCGTGACTCATTAGCATCATATAAAATGAGAGTTTTCAAAGGTTCTTCTGGTTCCCCAAGTAACGGAAGAGACACTTTGCCATTGGAACAGCACATACCTGCGGTCTCATCTTTCCATTTTAAAGCGCTGTAAAATCGACACGCCTTGTCTATCAGTCCGATAACAACTAACCTGTGATTTTTATAATCAATCAACGGATCATAATTGAATGCTGTGTCATTAAAAACCGACCAATTGTTTCTTTGAAAATTTTGTCGATGTTGAGCTTGGAACTGTGCATTTGCATCTCTTCGCGCCGGTGTCTGTTCTGGTGTTTCAGATGCCCTTATAGTAGATTGACGTTCAGCTTGCTCAATGAGTCTGTGTTGAGTAGTTTGATGCTCTGCCTGTTCAAGACGCCTTTCCTGACTTTGAGATGGTGTTTCGGAAGCTCTTAAAGCAGCCTGACGCTCTGTCTGTTCAAGACGCCTTTGCTGACGTTGAGAAGGTGTCTCAAATGCTCTAAAGCAGCCTGACGCTCTGCTTGTTCTTGCATTCTCAGTTCAGCATCTTCTAAAGATTCTAGCGATCGAGCTAATCTTTTCGCTTGTCTTTGAGAAGATACTCTTGAAAGGCTGAACTTATTTTTGCGAGGCATTATGAAGTAACAAGAAACCTATTTATAAAAAAACGTTAAAATACCTAAAAGGAATTAAATTTTCTTTTAAGTATTTTTTTAAAAGCAAATCCAAAATATCTAAAAGGAATAAATATTCCTTTTAAATATTTTTTTTAAATCAAAACAACAAAACCAATTCAAGACAACACGAATCCGAAAACGATAGCCGAAAAAAATCGAATCAACTTAAACCAAATCACAAAACCAACCAACCAACTAAAAAAGAAGTAAGTGTATAGGTACCGTATACACTATCTATACTATTAATATTCCTTTGAAATATTGTTAAACAACCTAAAACAACGAAAACCAATTCACGATTCTAAATAAACAAAATCCAAAATCAAAGCCAGAGTCTAAATATGTATAAAGGAAAGGAATACCAACCAAATTAACAAAACCGATCCAAGAAAATACACAAATCCAAAAATGAAAGCCAATATAAATCCATTCAACCTTAACCAAATCACAAAGCAAATAACAAACAACCGAAATCGAAAGCAGGTATTCGAATAAGCTACGAAATAGAAACAATTTAAGCGTATAGGTACCGTATGCACTATAAAATGACGCGCGGCTCAACGGCGGGAATTAAGTACATGTCAGGAATTATTTCGTTACCGCGTTTTAAAAACCTAGTAACGACATCTAGCGGAATGAATTTAAACTATGTATACGTTAGTTAATAAGAACTCTCAAAAGTATTTTTCTTATAATTTTTCACAATTTTCCTTATTGTAATACCGATTCATTCATAACCACATATAAGAACTGTATTACTAAGGCTTATTAATAAGGCTTACTAAGAACTGTTTCTACCACAGTTAAGTAATAGTTAAGGGTGAAAGCGTGACAGTTGGTGATAGTATTTCTGATCCATACTTATAATCACGCCTTGCGGGGTAGGCAGAGCATCAACGGATTACTTAATATCGTCTGCGAGGTTATCGCCTATTCTGTGAATTACAATGCACCAAAACGTATGAAGAAATTCAGCTGGTGAATTTTATGTTTTTTATCGCTCTATTCCCGGTACTGTGTGGAAAAATACAGATCTATACATTTTTTATCTTAATTTTGGTAAAAAGACATAATAATCCAGATATTCTGACCTTCTGTGTTCGTCCATCGTACCATCGTCCGTCTTGTAGAATCACGGTGGCGTCACCTAGCTGAATTTAATTTTGCAACATATTAGATTTTCCCACGGGAATGAGATGTTTTTCCGCGGAAAAAACCTCGCCTATGTCACTCTACAGGCACTGAACTATCCCCATACAAAAAATCATGACATGCCGACGCTCTGTAGCAACGTGAAAGAAGGACAAACAAACAAACAAACACACTTTCGTATTTATAATATTAGTATGGAGTATGGATTGACTGATAAAGAGGTATCGTATCACGTAACCACCTATACAAACAAGGCTATAAAGTTTGAGCTTTAGGAAATGACCATATCAACCTGATGACCATATTACCCTCGCGTACCATATTAACTTGTTTTTAAGATAATACAGGATATTAAAGAGATAATATAATAATCCATGCCGGATGTGCGGTTCTCACAGCGCTCGGTTCGCAAAGCACTCCTCTGTCTGGACATCCAGAGATCGAGTGGGCCTGACGGAATCCCCCCAATTGTGCTGAGGACGTGTGCTCCGGAGTTGGCACCGGTTTTGACGCGTCTTTTCCGGTACTCTTACTCCCTAGGCGTAGTCCCGAATTCATGGAAGACAGCTTTGATCCACCCGATCCCTAAAAAAGGCGACCGTTCAGACCCGTCCAACTACAGGCCTATAGCCATCACCTCCTTGTTCTCCAAAATAATGGAATCCATTATAAACTGCCAGCTCATGAGGTACCTTGATGATCAATAGCTGATTAGTGACCGCCAGTACGGTTTTCTTCGAGGTCGATCAGCTGGTGATCTTCTAGTCTATCTGACTCATAGTTGGGCGGAGGCAGTAGAGTCCAAGGGGGAGGCATTGGCCGTTAGTTTGGACATAGTGAAGGTCTTCGATCGGGTCTGGCACAAAGCGCTTCTTTCGAAGTTTCCTTCCTATGGGCTTCCCGAGAAATTGTGCAAATGGATCACCAGTTTCGTTGCTCATCGGAGCATCAAGGTCTTAGTAGACGGTGCATGCTCTGATTTCAAGCCTATCAACGCTGGTGTTCCACAAGCCTGCGTGCTATCACCAACGCTGTTTCTCCTGCATATCAATGATATGTTGCTAACTGGTAGCATTCATTGCTATGCAGACGATAGCTTTGGTGATGCCTTATATACCGGCCGTGCCAATATTTTTGGGAAAACGTCGCTGAGTACCGGGACAAACTTGTGTCTGAAGTCGAGTCTTTGCTTTACAATGTCTCGGAATAGGGCCGACTAAATCTAGTCCAGTTCAATCCCCAGAAGACACAAGTTTGCGCGTTTACCGCTAAAAAGAACCCCTTTGTCGTATCTCCTCAGTTGCAAGGCACTCCCCTTGCTGCCTCAGCTAGTATCGGAATCCTTGGCGTCGACATATCGAATAGTGTGCAGTTTCGTGGTCACTTGGAAGGGAATGCTAAATTGGCCTCTAAAAAGCTTGGCGTGCTCAGCAGAGCGAGACAGTATTTCATGCCGGTACATCGCTTGCAACTTTACAAAGCGCAAGTTTGGCCCCACATGGAATACTGTTCTCATCTCTGGGCCGGTGCAACCCAGTGACCGCGTCCAGCGCAGAGCGTTTCGAATCATCGATGACCGAGTTCTTTCTGATCGGCTCGATACACTGGCACTGCGTAGAGATGTTGCATCTCTTTGCGTATTTTATCGCATCTATCACGGGGAGTGCTCTGAAGAATTGTTCAGACTAATTCCAGCCACTCAACTTCACCATCGCACATCGCGACAAAACTCGCGTTACCATCCATACCATCTCGATGATTGGCGGTCCACCACTGTGCGAATTAGAAGAAGTTTTCTCCCTCACAAAACTTCCTTGTGGAATCAATTACAACCAGCGAATTTTCCGGACCGATACCACTTAGGAACCTTCAAGGAAAGAGTTTACACGTTTCTAAAAGGCCGTCAACGCATCAGCGATTCCCCTGGTGTTGCGGTTGTTCATGGGCGGCGGTAGTCACTTACCATCAGGTGAGCCGCATGCTCGTTTGCCCCCTCTACTATAAAAAAAATTATAATTATAATTTGAAATTATTAGTCTTCCTGTCGGGAAATAATCATGTTATAATTAATTTATGTTTGACACGATATCTCAGAAAATATTCAATAAATGTAACAAGTTTTTGCAGTGCAGGTCACAAAACTCAGATAAACAATAAGTACATTTTAAGAAGACGGAAAAAGAAGTGTGAATGTGGTCCAGCAAACTGTTGTCAACCCAGACCTTGCAAAGCCTTTGCTGTTTCTAGTTATGAAGGATCAGCTAAAAGGGAAAAACTTTTCTAAATAAAGCGAGTCGTTAAGCGAGTCTAGAAAAAAAATTTAATATTCTTTTATCGCTGATATAGATTTTTGAAATAAAGATGACGTTTTGAGTTCTGAAGTTTTTTTTTATTTAATTTTGCGGTATGATGTTTTTCTTAATCTCTTAGGCCGAATCACGTCTTTAATTGTGATGGAACACAATTATACAAAATAATTTGAAGTAATCGGCAATCACTTGCTACTTTTAAGTTTGTATCACCTAAAGCTTTAGGAGGATGCAAACAACTAAGTTCTTTTGAAATTGAAAAAGAAATTGCAAGTGACTAAATAGTTTTCGGGGAAAGAAAAAACCAGGAAAAGTATGTTATATGAAATGACATTGCTCTGATGTTATCTGTGAGTTTCATATAAACTTAATTATGTTGCTAAAAGTTATTCATCGTCGGCATTTTAAGTAAGGTAAGCAGTGCAAGCAGGTAAACGTTGCTCTGACGTAAAGGTAAGTCACATTTAAAGGACAAAATTAAGTTTGCAGTAGAAGATAATGTTCTCTTTTTAATGGAAAAGCTCACAGGAGTAACAACGCATCTACATTTTGATTATTCATGGAGAACAGATGTAAATGTCTATGGGCCTCAGCATTTACTTACCATCAAGTTAACTGTGTACTCCTTTGTCACCTGATACACCTTAGTCATTGGAAACTGTGTGTGTAAACCTGACGAGAAGATATGTCGTAATCTCCCAAACGCTGCCCAGCCAAGTTGAATCCGTCGATAGACCTCTCGGTCGAAATTCGATTTACCTATTTGGTCTTTTTGTCCTAGGTAAACATACTCGTCGACTTCGTCGAGTGCTCCCAAAAACTAACGGCATGGATGTTACACGTGACCTTTATTTTGTTCATGTTCAACTTAACCTACACGTGACCTATATGTTGAGAGACACTATTGAGGTCATTGAGCATAATGCTTTGGTCCTCCAGTGATTCTTCCATAAGTGATGATTCATAGGTGAGGTGAGGTGTTAATACCGTATCTTCTTCAGTCCAGTAACATGAAAACGTCTTCCAATGCAGGGGAGAAGAGTTCGGAGATATAACGTGACAACGTCTTTCACTTTTCTGCAGTTGGATGGGTTTCATACTCTGCTTCTGTACTCGGATAGCCACCGTAGCCCTACTGTACAAATACATCAAAATACTTCGATATACCGACAGTCAACTTGGGACCGCTGAAGGGACTGCAGCACCGCTCAAATTTCGACGGAATCTAAGGCTTCTTCATAGTCCACATACGTAAGACATAGTGGCAAATTGTACTCCTCGATCTTTTGTACAATTTTCCGAAGGGTATGTATGTGGTCTATGGTGCTAAAGCCTCTTTGGAAGCCGGCTTGTTCGGGAGGCTGGAAGTCATCAAGCGTATAACAATATCAGTGGATCTTTCACTTCGTTACATAAACATTTATTTTGATTAGCCTTAACAAAGAAATGAGACAGTTGTGTAATATTGCCACCTATAACACCTCCCATATATTTGCATTAAAATCTTTGCAAAAGTAAACAGAATAAAATATGATTTATTTTATTTATTTGTTTTTTCCGAATCATAGTCATCTAATATTGGATTACGATCTCTGAATTATATTTCTTAAAAGACTTTTAGAAGATCATAATGACAAACGGGTATCCGGTTAACTTGAATATTAATATATATATATATAAGTCTTATTAATATAAATAAAGTCTTTATTTCATTCTCATAAAAAAATACAAACGGCGGACTTAACGACTTTATACATTATCTACCAGTCAACCCATTAACTGTTACTGCAGCAGTAATATGCATTAGTTATATCATGTTAAAAAAAAATTCTACGTTCAACAGAAAATTTATCTATATGAAGTTCAGCAATACATAATTATTATTTAAAAATCAAGTTAAATCTTGATTTGCAATAATTGCTACAATATTGACGAAGAGCATTAACAGCGTAAAACGCAAAGAATTAAATTTCATAAAAATCATGCGCAATACAAGTCAAATACTGTCTATTATGAGACTACGCGTTTATGTAAGTATTTGTAGGAAAAAGGGGTCCGCCATGCTGAATAAGTCAGAGATTGCAAGATAACATTTAGTTTTATTAATTATAAATTGCATGCACCAGGGCTCTTTTATAATTAATGATAAATAATTTTAAATAAATTATCCGTGCGCGTTTAGGATAAGCAAGCTTGGTACAACCAATGCACCGAGTCACGCCAAAGCCAAGACTGCGTGCTCCGTCATTTTTTTGCGCTTAATGCAAGGCTACCTTCCGGGAGCGGGGGAGGGAGGTGGTAAATGCTCATAGCATACCACGCAGCCAGCTGCGTGGTTATGTGGGACTCACTATATAGTGCCTACCCACTAAACACCACCTGTGGGACTGGCTCTGGCTTGAGTGGCCTCTTCGCCGCATTGGAAACGAACCCCCTTAGGGAATGGGGGCGCGGGGTACATACCGTCGGGGTCGGGAACGCAGGCCAACTATCACAGCCGCACGGGGGCGGTGGCAGAGGAGTAAAGATGTGGAAGTCGCATGGGAGAGAATGCACCCATCGTACGGGGACAGTGAGCACGGTCTGCTAACACAACCACATGGAGGCGGCTGCGCTAGCGGAGGCGGGAAGGGGAGGAAAGGCACTCACCGTAGGGGGACGGTGAACGCGGACAGCTAACGCATTCGCACGGGGGTGGCGGCGATAGCGGAGGCGGGACAGCACTCACCGTACCGGGACGGTGAGCGCGGGCACCTAGCACAACCGCACGAGGGCGGCGGCGCTAGCTGCGGCTTGAGGGCACTCACCGTACGGGGACGATGAGCGTGGACAACTTACACAATCGCACGAGGGCGGTGGCGCTAGCTGCGGCGGGACGGGTCTGACGTTTTATCCCTCGACTGAACTGAATGCGGGATTCCCGTACGGGGACAGGTGGCTCGGTCAGCTGGCGGACTCCGCTAGTGCACGATCGCACGGGGGCGACGGCGCAAGCGGTCGTTTTATATCCGTTGCAAAACAAGTCGAGTAGTGGGGCGGTGTAGTGGGGGAAATCTAGTGGCACGCGGGGTTGCGTGATCGGTGCACATGTTGTTTACAATTTTTGCTGTACTGGCGTAGTACGACGCCGTCGTCATTCCGTCATATTCATCGTCGTTGACGAGAAGTCTGTAACGTACGAATAATTTGTATAGTCAACAAATTTGTTATTGTAAATCTTCACAACTGTAATATTGAAGTTGTATGAACATTTATTTTGTTACGTTAATTAATTTATGGACATTTTTCAAGGTTATGGCATGCCTTATATTATTGTGCTAATATATAATTTATGAACCGTTTACTAATGCGCTTAATCGTACAATATTTAATACTTTCAAGGAGTTGGTTGCTTGGGTTAAAAGAAATCAAACAAGTGTTAACTTATTGATATTTGTAATGAAAACAGAATTTAATCAACATGAATTTACGATATCTCTAAAATCTGGACTGAACGGCAACAAAAAAAATGTCAACTGTCAGTTTCTATTTACATTGACTTTTCCAATTTATTGCGCCGCTATATAAATACTAAAGAATAATAGTCGTAATGAAGCAGTAATGTTAGCTAAAATGCTTCCTTCGGCTTCGTCAGCTGAACTTCCAAAAAGTGAAACACAATATAAAAATAATAAAAATTTTAATAAAGTAAATAATTACAGTTTTTACGATTGTGTACGACCAGTACTTCTATGTTGTAAATGGTTTGGTTTTCTTCCCCTTGAAGGTCTTGAAAGTTCAAAAAGTAATGATGTAAGGTATGATTATTTGAGATAATATTTTTTTTTATTTAGCAGAAAAAAGTCCTTAATTAAATAACTTCCATTAGTACTGTCAGATAAAGAAAATAGATAATCCCATTTCATCTATTGTTACAGAAGTAGATGCATCGACTATAAATATATTCGAAATTTTAAATATATAGCTGAAGCATAAGCCATAAGAATATGGGACATATATTTATAGTACTGCGCTGTGGTCGCCAATCCGCCTTCCAACCTAAGCTAATTGTGTTGCGAGAAGTTCCCTTAATTCTATTAGACACTCTTGCTAATCAATGGATTGTTCACTGACTGAAAAAGACGTTTATCTTATAATCATAATAATCAACAGCTTTATTAAGTCGACTGATGCGTTTTAATCTTTACAAGTAGAAAACTGTGTCAGCTGGCGTCATTTAAATTGAAACATTTGCTCAAACTCACTGTGCTGGTGCTGCACGAGTAGTATAAATTCAATTCAGTCGAACCACCAAAGAATACAATCCCGAGCCACCTGAATCTATTTACTTCCTGCATCTCTTACCAGGGCGTCACTTCATCTGGTGGGGGACCGTTTGTTTAGCTTACGATCTATTGAGCTATGTCTTTTACTCTGATTCGACTGCTGACAGATTCTCATTAAGATGTCTATCATGGAGAGAACTTACAAGTATGCTCTTCTGCGTAGCTTGTGGAGTGACTTTAAGAACCTTGTGAAATTTAAGTTTTAGAATTTTGGGGTAGATTTTTAAGCATCAGTCACAGATCGGTATATATTATGTATCATGTGTTATTTGAAAATAATTTTGTCGTATTCATTCCTACAAAATTTCGCCATATAAATTTTTTATTGTATGAAATAAGAAAAGTGTAAATTGTGAGTTGTGATTGTCGCAAATCTTCCCCTAACAATGAAACTGCCCACATTTTGTTTTTATTAAATTGAAGTGACAAATGAACTTACAGTTCACCTCATGGTAATTAACTTCAAACAAAGAAGCCTACAGATGCGATGTCTTCTTTGAAGACTAAGACATGCACCCTATATTTATACTGGATCTCTAAACCTTTCATACTGGAACACAGTACCGTAACCTTGCCTGTTTTGTAACACAAACATTAAGCAGTTTTGTTGATGAGGATATTTTTCTTGAAATAAAAAATCACCAGTTCGATCATAAAAGTTGTAATTATGTTTAGCTAAGAGTGTCATTGAAAAATAGAGAGACATAAGATTACTCTACTTATCCAGGAAGACAGATCCTAAGAATTCTGTGAGACAATTTTATACTAAGCTTATCCATTTTAAAAAATCTGTGAAATAGTTATTTATAAATTAAATATACAAATATATGCATACATTATTTTATTTTTTAATTAACATTAAATAAAAATTTATCAATAATCAATAAATCCCAAGTTTATCGATCAACGTCCCAACCCTGTTCCATCACTATGGTTTGGTGTATTATAAGTTAAGCTTATACAGCAGAGAAATGTTCACAGACTGATGGTACTGAAACTCCTAAGAAAACCAGAATATAATTAAACTCTTATTATGTATATTTACAGGTTTATTTGGAAATCATTTTATATGCCCATATGTGGTTTAAACTTGCTTTGTATAACATTTTACTTTCTGACTGAATGCTATGACAAACTAGCTTCCGGTTTGGACCGTAAGGAAATATGTAAGTATTTTATTTAGTCAATAGTTAAAAATTAGCATGCGTAAATAATGTGATGTATTGTTTTTGCTTTGGTTTAAAATATGAGTTTTAATATTTTATTTAACAGTTATATATTTAGAAATATAGTTATGGCACTGATTATCTTAATGATTCCAAAACTTTTATAAAACTTCCGATCGAGATCATTTCTAAATAATAACTTGTAAATGTTTAGGTTTTAGATAATTACTTAATTAAAAGGGTAGCCCATTGAAGGAATAGATAGATAAAATATCTTTTTTTTTCAGCTGGAGTCATTTTCTCTATGAATACGTTAATATCTTCAATATGTGTAATAAAATTGGCTATGACATGGAAGAAAACATTACGTAAAGTTGAGGATATGGAAAATGTTCTGCCACTTCTGAATAACACTAAAGTTAATAAAGTTTCCATCAGGATATTGATCATAGTTTTGCTTAATGCTTTTCGTAAGTAATTTACTATGGACTGTCTAAAAGTGATTCTATAACTAGAAAAATCCTGATTCGGAGCCTTACTATTCTTCTTTATCAGCTTGTTAAAATTCCATTGCTTGATATAAAAAGCAAGATATGAATACTAGCGTAAACTAACAGCGTAATGTTGCTGTATTTCGTATGGTGAGTATATAGAACCGGAAACTCTTTTTAATGAAAACGAGGCATTTCATCTCAGTCCTCACGGGGGTGACAATTATTAGACAGTAATCCTCTTCACATTGAAGAGGATGACTTGGAATGGTTCTGTAGCTCCCTGATTTTCTACGTGCTCGGAGAAAATGTCAATAAGAAATTACGCAGGACCATAAAAATAAACATGCTTTGAAGATGAAAAAAAATTTTATATCACAATATTATCCAAAGCCCTTCGATACTTTATTGTTATTGTGCAATGTTGGTCTTTTATTTATATTATTTGTGATTTTTTTATTAATTAGTGAGATCCAGCACGAAATGCTCAAAGGACGACAGGAAATTAATACCTAGACCATCTGTCTTTGTGCTAGAATATTTCACTACTAAAAAATAAGTCAATATTTTTCTTTTAGATTACATTGAATTTAGGAATGATTGTGCGTATTATGATTAAATTAATATTTCTGTGTAGTGTGCAACTTAGTACGAGGGGCGTTCAATGTATTCTCGGTATGGGTTTATTAGAAAAGAGATAAAATTATCAAATATTTTTTATTTTTCAATATAGTCATCAATACATTTATTTGGTTGTGAAAAAAGCCTTTCTATTCCCTTGAAAAAATATTATTCGTCTTTCCTTGAAAAATGCTCATTTACTGAATTGAGCTCATTATCGTATGCAAATCGCTTTCCCCAAAGATCTTTTTAGTTTAGGAATAAAATAGTAGTCACAAGGGGCTAGATCTGGGCTGTATGGTACAGCAGTCACAGTCTCGTAAAGCAGCCTTGGAGAGCCGCGCCGTGTAACCGGTGTGTTGTCATGAAGAAGCAGAACTCTCTTGGTCAGCTTTTATCTTCTCTTTTCTTTTATTGGTTTTCTTAAACGGCGTAAAGAGGTAGAATATTTGTCTGCGTTGATGGTTTCACCTTTTTTTTGTGTAATTGGTCAAAAGATTTCCTTTGGAACACTGTGGCCATGATTTTACCGGCCGCTGGAGTGACTTTCAACTTCTTGGGGGTCTGATCTCTTTTTTTGCAATTACATAGCATCTTGTTTACTCTCAGGGTCATAGTGGTGAACCCATATTTCATCTCCTGTCGAAAACACTTATTGAGTCGTCACCACACAACTCTAAAAACTCCCTACAATAGTCAACCCGCGCCTGCTTTTGAAGCGTAGTGAGCATTCACCCATTTTGCACTTACTTTCGTGATGTTGAGATAGTCATGCAATATGGTGTGTATGGTACCAACCGATAGGTTAGTCATTTTTGCTAACATCTTATTTCTTACTCGTGCATCTTCTAACACAAGTTTTTCAATAATTTTTACATTTATTTCTGTAGCCGCTATGATTGGCCTACCCGGGCGGGGGTCATCTTCGATGCTTTCCCTGCCTCCTTTGAATTCACTTGAACACTTCTGTACGGATGACATTGAAGGAGCACAATCAAGACTCTGCTCCAAGGTAAACGGCAACCATTTCTTTAATGATGTTTTTTACTTTTCCTTGTTTACTGAGTAATTTTATCACCGCACGGTGATCGATTTTTTTTCGCCATTGTCGAGTCAGTCACTTTCTTTATGCATGACTGAAGGTTACATTAAAAGTAATGAAGTTATCAAGAAGACCCTCAGGTATAAATATTAAATTTCGTTAGCTAATCCATTTTTTTAATTAATCAAATTATTAACAAGGCATCCTAATACCGAGAATATATTGAACTCCCCTCGTATATCTAGTATTTTTACATCACGCAAAACATTTGGATTTATAATCATAGTATTTTTAGCTTTGTTCAAGACAGTCTACTTCTGGTTGAACTTCCATTATAGGAAAAATTTGTCTTAATTGCCCCTTTATTATATGTATAGTTTGTGTATATTATCCTGGATAAAGTTATTCATAAAAGTAATTTAAATTTTAGCAATATGGACGGTTTGGAGGAATGCCTTGGTCCGATATACAAAAACACTATACCAAGTTGGCGCGCCTTGTTATGTTGCTGGATGAATTTATTAATCCTTTCATTTTAATTTCCTTTATGTGTAATTTATTATTCATTTGCAAGCAAATGTTTATTTTAATTCAGTGAGTATATTTCGATTTTTATTAATTTAATAAATAAGTTTTATGCCTCGCTTAGTTCTACGTAAGCAAATGAATTCAAGTCTGTATTTTAATAAAACTGAAATGAAAAACAAACATATGGTCCACCTGATATAAAGTGGCCACTGCAGTCCATGGACACCTTTTTTATATTGGGAAATGCCTACGTATATCTACCTCGTGGGGTCAAGGACGGGTTATGTCGGACTCGCACCGACTAAACCCCATGATGTTCACCTTTACTGCATATTGGCACGGCCACGCGATCGCTCTCACACACATCCGCAGCCTCATCTGCGTGAGCCGCCCTACGGCAGCCCATCAGGAAGAACACAACTCTTCCCCCTTCACCCACTCAGGTAAGGCACATCAGAACACAAGGCGCGCCTTTCTCTGCGGCCTCTCTCCACCTGCGCATTGAGCCCACCCGAGTCTGGCACGCGGATGCTATGGAGCCAGGTAATTCAAGCACTCGTATGCACCAGCCTTGCCGACACCAGTGGTGGATTTGGTTCATTCCAACCAAGTTTGGCCGCGGAGAGTAGAGAGTGCGGTACCTCGCTATACCGACACGTCTCTCCCTCCGCGGCCTCACCACCACAGCTACAAGGTTACGGCCCCGCCAGAGTCGTGGGGGATAGGGCGAGTGGCGCATCGAGGAGAGGACACCTCTTTCGCCACAATCCAACATCGCGCATCCAGTGTGGGCTAAGCAAGCCTACTGGGAGCGGCAACCTCGTGCCGGTCCAACACCTGGGGCCAGCCAACTGGGTTCCTCTTTATTTACCCTCCGTGACTAAATCACGGCTACTTAGACCCCTCGCTATGACATGGTGAGTACCCGTTCGGGAGCGGCTCAATGGACACCTCGAGCCAACTTCAAACAAAAAGGCTAGAGATGCGTTTTTACACGCGAAGACTAAGAGATAATGCCTCAAAACCAGTTAATATACTTTAAGACTGGAGCACAACAGTTCAAGCACTACTATTTGGCAATAGCAATTCGTAAGATAACGGTACCTACTCAGACTGCTAGGCAGAAGTAATAGACCCTATTGTCTAATAAAAATGTGTAAAAATTAATGCCATAAAATAAACTTCGTTTTTTATTATCCTTCAGTTAATTTTTAAATTTTTTTCCAGGATGCAACAAATAATAAATAAATCCGCATTACACAATAGCGCCGAAGAAATGATTACCACGTAAGACCCTTACAAACACACAAATTTCTAATTTGTTTTAAAATACCGCTGCTGCTACGACATGTTCCTGTCACCTTTAACATAATTATTTAATTTATAGCGCCGATTGGTTGCCAATTATTTACCTTGCATTTTCAACGGTTTTCGCCATTGCAAGGGCTGCATTACTTTCATTACTCTTGGCACATCATCATACGTTGACTCGTGAACCGCTAAATCTTTTACATACCGTACCTGCTTCAGTATACAATTATAAGGTTAATAATTATATTTAATTATATCACAAAATAAAGCAATGTATTTATTTCCTCAGCATCATTCACCATTACAGCCTATTTTAAGGCCACTGCTGAACCGCGCCTTTCCCCATTCATTGCCTCACTGGGAGAATATTTCTCATAGTTCCCACTTGCGTTGCACACACTTGGCAGGCGATTTGGCCATCGTAGTGCTTTTATTATTTAAAGTTGTTATCAGAAGCTGTCCATCTCTTCTTTCACTTCCCTCTGTCGCTTTTTACGAAACCCACGGGATAGTATGTGGTAGTCTATATTCTTACACCGACACAACACGATAATAAAATAAAAATGTTGAATATGAATTAAATTTAATTATAAAACTAGTGAAATTTAAATAAAAATATTTACAGTTTTTCATGTTTCGAGTCAGTATAACCAAACTATTTAAAAAAAGGTAATAAAATACGTTTTTCTTTTGTAAAATGAAGCAAATAGGTGTTTCTAAATGTTGAATTTTAAACATTATACAATTTAATCAAATTGCTATTTTTTATTCTTTCAGATGCAGAGATTTATGGATCAAGTGTTTTACTCTAATCTTAGTTTAAGTGGATTTAAGTTTTTCTATGTTACCAGAGGATTAATTTTGTCTGTACGTGTATATGTCGTAGATAATTTTATCTCTTACGAGATACCTATTATTTATTACCTCTTACTAGTGCATGTGGAATTTTAAGGTGGCTAGCATTGTGTTCCCGAATTCTTATAATTGCATCTTTTTTCAGATGATTGCAACTTTAATAAAATATGAGCTTGTTCTTCTTCAATTTCCTGAAGGTTAATATGGCTGACGTTATTGGGCCTCGTATGCATATTTATTTTTAGTTTAAAATTTGCAATGAAATAATAAAAACATCACAAATATTATTGTAACTTTATTTTTATGAGCATTAACGTATTTTTTTTCACGACGAAAATATAATAAATGTAAAAAAAAATTTCACTTTTTTTCCACTTAAAAAAATAATCATAATATAGAGTTTTAAAGGTTAATAAGCTGCCTGCGGTGCATTCCGATAGATGACGAACGAAGCTCTAGTGTACAATAATGGAGGAAAAACCATCTTAAATGCTGAACCAACTCTTATACTATAGATGGAGAGCAGATCAGTGCGATGTTATCTGGTCTGCGTATGCCGAATCGTCTCCCAAGAGTTAATAAGTATGAACAATACTATCTTCAAATATGCTTCTAACGTAATAGTTCAACGCTGCAACTATACTGTTGCAAAACGAAAGAGTTTGAGCAAAAGAGCGGCTTTTCTCTCTTCAGGTACCTGTATACCAACAAACCGATTCTCTTCATAACCGACTAGCAGTCCGACTTGTGGTGAATTGTAGAATGATAGAGCCTAATAGTTGACATCATCCTCCTAAACGAAATCGCTGGTGGTAATCGATTCCACAAGGAAGTTGTGCGAGGAAGAAAACATCTTCTAAATCGCACAGTGGTGGACCGCCAATCATCCAGGTGGTATGGATGTTATCGCAAGTTTAGTCGCGATGTGTGATGGTCAAATTGAGCGGCTGGAATAAGTCCGAACAATTCCTCAGAGAACTCCCCGTGGTAAATGCGATAAAATACGCAAAGAGATGCATCATCTCTGCGCAGTGCCAGTGTATCGAGCCGATCAGAAAGAATTCGGTCGTCGAAGATTCGAACCGCTCTGCGCTGGATGCGGTCTAGTGGAAGAAGCTGGCACTGGGATGATCCGGCCCAGAGATGAGAATATTATTCCATGTGAGGCCGGATTTGCCCTTTGTAAAGTTTCAAGCGATGTGCCGGGATGAAATACTGTCTCGCTCTGCTAAGCACGCCAAGCTTTTTAGAGGCCAGTTTGGCCTTCTCTTCCAAGTGACCACGAAACGTCACACTATGCGATATGTCGACGCCGAGGTTTCCGATACTGGCTGAGGCAACAAAGGGAGTGCTTTGAAACTGAGGAGATACGACAAATGGGTTCTTTTCAGAGGTAAACGCGCAAACTTGTGTCATCTGGGGATTGGAAACTGGACTTTTTGTAGTAGCCAGTCTGAGATTTTGTTCAACAAAGTCTCGATTTCAGACACAAGGTTGTTCCGGTATTCGGCGACGTTTTCCTATTATTGGCACGGCTTGTGTATAAAACATCACCAGTGCTGTCGTCTGCATAGCAATGAATGTTACCGGTTTGCAACATGTCATTGAAAAAGTAATAAATAGTATATATCATAGTCTTATTAAAAGGAAGATGGTTCACTTGACTCCATTTTTATAACCCACCTATATATGTAATAACAGACACTTCACAGATTTTACTTTGGTAGGCAAGTCATTTATAAAAATTAAAAACAGTAGGGCCATGAGTACTACACTGACTCACAACAGATCTAGTGAAATAATCGAAACCACTTATTCTAACAAATTGACGACGATTATTCAAATAGCTAGCAAAGAATTGAAGCAGCTCCGGAATAAAATCCAACTTAGCTAGCTTTTGTAACAGTATGTCATTACTCACCCGGTCAAAAGTCTTCCTAAAATAAAAATAGACAGCGTCTACCTATCTCCTAGAATCCACATCTGCACAGACATAGTCTACGTGTGCTATCAAGCTAGTATTCGTTGAGGGATTTTTTCGAAACCCATGTTGACTGTCATGCTTGAATATTATTTAACTGCTTGCTAATGTGAAAGTTCAACATGGTTTCAAATATCTTCGTCAGAACCGAAAGCACCGCAATAGGTCTAAAAGCAGAAACATCCTTTCCAGGTTCTCCCTTTGGAACAGGTGTCACCCTAGATAGTTTCCATTGTTCTTGATATTTAACCTGTCTAAGGGACAAATTAAAAATGAACAACACTGGTAAACGAAGAGCTGGCGCACAATCCTTGCCCAGAAAAGCAGGAATGCGATCAAAGCCACCAGCAGCTCGTGGCTTTAGGCGTTTTATTACCAATCTAAAATCACTATGTTCTACTTGCCAGACTGAGATGGACATCATGTTAACTTGTTTAGTAACCACATTTTCGATATCTACATAATTGAATAGTGGTTTTACATTATGAAATACTGAGCAAAATTTTTCAGCAAAGGCATTAGCCGCATCTTTCACCTTACAAACATGGTTTCAAAAAAATACCGGATGGTCAATTATGCTTCTCTGTATCAACTTAATGTGCTGCTCATGTAACAATGCCAGTGTGTTCCTTATAAAGAGTGAAAATAACCGGAACCCTTTTAACACTAGAAGGGTCGGGAACATGCCATACCTACAAAGACCGCGAGCGTCAAATTTACGATATATTGGATGTTTATGATTGAATCAAAATTATGAATTTTGAATGATGGTTTTAATTACTTAAATACTTTGATTACATCGAACATTTACGACAAACAATTTTTATAGACTTTTTTATGCATTGACAACAAACATCTTTTTGGCAAACAGTGTATATATCGCAGGTGCTTTTTTTACATTTCGAATAAAATTGATATTGACATTTTTTTATAGGATAAGGGGGACAAATGAGCACACAGTCCACCTGATAGTGTTTGCTGTGGCCCATAGACATCTCCATCTATCTTCGATTACGAATCAAAATGCAGATGTGTTATCACCCGTGAGGACTAAGATGGAATGCCTCGTTTCCAGTAAAAAGGGTCTCCGGTTCTCTACACTCACCGTACGAAGCACAGGAGCGTTAAGCTGCTATTTTACGCTGGTATTCTTTGAGAGCGTGGTCTTTCCCCGGTTGAGCCGACCCATTCGTGCTACAACCATAATATAGCTACAGCATGGCTCTACCACGTATAAAACATCATTGAATGACATCTTTTGGAAGTTCTTTATTAGACGGTACGGATTTGGCGGATGGAGGCTAGGCGACAAAAAGTGTAAGATTTTTCCGTCACGATCCCCTCTGACGTACTGTGGACGGTCTTGGCCTTGTTTTCAATAATAGACGCTAGTAATTCATCTATTTGTATTTGTTAATCAATAATATAATACGTTTATTAATAATAATATACTGCAAAAGTATAGAATTCAATAGTATAATAATATAGTAATAGAATTCAATTTATATGGAGTTAGAGGCAAATAATTTTTTAACTTTAATAGATGTGTTAGTCACCCGAAATCCCAACAACATCATAGGTCACAATGTATATAGAAAAAAACCCATATAAACCGATATTTAAAGGGTAAATCCCACCATCATCCTTCACAGTTAGCTACCGAGAGCAAATCTTTGTTACAGAGAGCACAATGGATCTGTGACAACAACATATACAACCTCATACAACCAGCAATAAATAAGTAAGACCCAAGAATAACAATACTAAGTTCTAACGATAAAATACCGCGACAGTATGAATTTCCCCGCAAGGGTAATAAATTTGGTTTATTTAACTTCACTGCGTTTTGTACAACAAGCATTGTAATTAAATGATACTGAAACAATAAATAAAAGACAAATTGCTAATGGACACATAGAAAACGTTTAATTAAAGAATTTAGTCGTATACATTATGTAGAGATATTCTTATCCTTGAACGCATGTCAAATATTTTATCGTACATAATTTGTAATTGAGGTGACGGGAAGCAGCGTGATAGATGTCTAACTTTAATCATCTGTCAATCGTGGCGATCATAGGAAACCCTGTTATGGAGGTTTGGTCTTAATTGTCAAGTTTGACAGGCTGCTTTTCGATCGCAGTCCAAGTCGTCTCCCAACATCAACGCTGCTTCCCATAGCCGTTCTTGGTATTTTGCGTCTGATGTAAACGAAATGCCTATATCGCAATCTATCGGAAGCCTAAATTATTGGTTAAGTAGTGATCCGACCCGGCTTCGCACGCGTGATTTCTGGATCTCGGAAACAGCGCCGCCTACCGTGTCCAATTATGAATTTAAACCATCAAGCTACCCAATAAACTACACATAAAAAAGTCATCAATGTCGTTCTTGCCGTTTTAGAGTTTTAGCGAGACTAAGGGCAGCAATTGGTTTTTGTAAATGTATAGAGATATAAGTGTCAACAATGTCGTATGATATCAACGCGCCAGAGCGTCGACCTTTATCTGTAACCAATGAACTATGTGAATAAAAATAATCAATAAACCTGAAAAAACCAAATTATACTGACTGTTCGGGCATTATTATCCTGAAAAACGTTGTAAAATATATAAGGAGATTTCTATTTTAATTCTATAATTTTTTATGAAAAAAAAAATCAAGCTCATGCAATTCAGTAAAATAAAAAGAGTATTTAACAAGAAACGGCAGTTTTCATTTCAAAACTTCCGTCCATTGTTAAAGAACTTGCTGTAATTTGAGACTATTAATTTTAAATATGATGATGGCATATATGATGATGAGATGAGATGGCGAAAAAATTTTTTATTATTATTTATACAAAAAATTTCGAAGTTTTATGCCAAGCAATGTATGGACCAAAAGTCCATTTTCTCAGATGAAGCATTTCAACTGAAGAAAAGAAGATGTGAGACAAAATAAGCGACTCCATTGGAACAGTCGAATAACGACTAATTCTCTGTAGAAATCGAAGTTCCTTTGCGGGAATTTTTGGTATAATCAAATGCAACGTAGTGCCGGATGTGATCTTGATTGTGATATTCACAGGCAGCAGATTACGTGACATAATCGTTGGAAATTAAAAATAAGCAGTTAGTTAAAATTTAAGACGACAAAATTCGTAAAAAGAAAAAGCAGTTTATATTAATATAGAATGAATTTAAAAACTATAATTTCAAATGTTTACCTCATATCATCATCATCATCATCATCATTACAGCACTTCATAAGTCCACTGCTGAACATACTCGTAGGCCTTCCCCAAGGAATGCCACAAAGCATGGTCCTGAGCCTCCTGCATCCATCGACCACCAGGTCGTCACTCCATCTAGTGGGGGTAGACGCCCTATACTTCGTCCGTCGGTACGAGGCCGCCATTCGAGAACCTTTTTTCCCCATCGATTGTCGGTTCTTAGAGCTATATGGCCGGCCCACTGCCACTTCAGCTTACCAATCCATTGGGCTATGTCAGTCACTTTGGTTCTACTGCGGATATCCTCATTTCTAATTTTATCACGCAGAGAAACTCCGAGCATAGCCCTTTCCATAGATCGCTGAGTGACCTTGAGCTTCCTCATCCGGTCAGCAGTGAAAGACTACGTCTCAGTTCCATAGGTCGTCACTGACAACACGCACTGGTTGTACAGTCTCGTTTTCAAGTTTTAAAGTATACCTGACGAGAAGATCTGCCGTAATTTTCTAAACGCTGCCCAACCGAGTTGAATCCGTCGATTGACCTCTCGGTCGAAGTTGGACTTACCTAGTCGGACTATTTGTCCCAGGTAAACATAATCGTCAACAACTATGAGCTTAGGGCTTCCAACAACTACTGCCATAGGTGTGACATGGACATTAAACATGATCTTTTTTTGTCAATATTCATCTTAAGACCTATCCGTTGGGAAACACTATTGAGGTCATTGAGCATAGTGCTTAGGTCCTCCAGCGATTCTGCCATAAGGACTATATCGTCAGCAAATATAAAGTGAGTGATGTACTCGCCATTGATGTTGATACCGTATCCTTTCCAGTCCAGAAGCTTGAAAACGTCTTCCAATGCAGCGGTAAAGTTTCGGGGATGTAACGTCACACTGTCTTACACCTCTCTGCAATTGGATAGGTTTCATACTCTGGTTCTGTATAGCCATCGTAACCCTTCTGTATAAGCACTTTAGCACTTCGATACACCGACAGTCAACTTGGCACCGCTGAAGGGACTGCAGCACCACAAAAATTTCGACGTAATCAAAGGCTTTCTCATAGTCCACATACGCAAGACATAGTGGCAAATTGTACTCCTCGGATTATCGTACAATTTGCCGAAGGGTATGTATTTGGTATCTGGTGCTAAATCCTTTTCGGAAACCGGCTTGCTCGGGAGACTGTAAGTTGTTAAGTCTGCGTGCGAGACGATTCGTAATGACTTTAGAAAACATCACGTAGACGCAGCCCAGAAGTGAAATCGGTCTGTAGTTCTTCAAGAGAGCGTTGCTGCCTTTCTTATATAATAAGACCACCGCACTTCTGTTCTACGCCTCCGGTGTAATGCCACCTTGGAGAACGGAATTAAAGAGCTTCTGAAGGACTTCAAGTACCGGTTTTCCACCCGCTTTCAGAAGCTTCGCTGTAATTCCATCCTCGTATGGGGCCTTGCCGTTTTTAAGGTGCTGGAGAGCCATTCTAATCTCACTCAGACTGACGTCGGGGATATCATCGGAATAGTGTCGGATAAGACTCGCTCTTGGATCGTTACTCACACTTGCGTGTGGCTCCAACGATGATGTGTACAGTTGCCCATAGAACCTCGAAATCTCACTCAAAATTTCAGGTGTCCCGGAAAAGACGCTGCCACACTCGGTCTTCAGCTTCCACAGTTGGCTCTTTCTGGCAGAGAGATCTCTAGCAAAGACTTTGAAGCCCTGGTTCCACTCGATTGCTTCTTCAATACGAGCAGTATTGAAGTTGCGTAAGTCCCGCCGCATGCATTTGGAGATCTGTCTGTTCAGTTGCCTGTATGCTGCACAAATCTACTGAAGACTGCAGCTTCATATCCCTTCTAACAGCCATCAGATTAAGAGTGAGGTCTTGCAAAACTTAGCTCCGACCGCATGGACAGTTTTCACGAGCTTGTCATTCATATCGTCCACTGCATTGGAATCTTCTAGGCATTGAAAACGACTTCGTAGCTCTAGCTGAAAGGTTTCGGGACTTTGGATTAGAGCACGAGGGGGACGGAGCGTTGACTACATTAGACGTGACCTCTCCAACTTAACGTTTAGGTTCAGTGTGCCTCTCACCGTTCGGTGATCGCTACCGGTTTACATCCTCGCGATCACTGAGACATCACTGAACAGTTGTCGTCTGATCGTCACAATGAAGTCAATCTCATTTTTTGTCGAACCGTCAGGGCTCGACCAGGTCTACTTCCTGCGAGGCCGCTTATGGAAGAAAGAGTTCATCATAAAGAGTCCCTCTTTCTCCATGAAGTCGGCCATCTGCTGGCTCCTTGGGTTCCGTTTCCCTATTCCGAATTTCTCTACTTTCAGCTCACCGTTTTTTCTTGTGGCTAGTTTTGAGTTGAAGTCTCCCATTAACACCATATAGTGGGTTTTGGAGGAATGCATGGCTCTAGAGATATCTTCATTCATTCTTCCACCTCCTCATCGGTGTGTGCCGAGGTTGGTGCGTAAACCTGTATGTCCTTCGTTTGGTGATTCTATGTATAAGGTACGCAACCCTCGTCGACACACACCCAATCTTTACATTGTTGTTAACGAGAGACTTACAGACGATAAATCCGACACGTCCTTGGGACAGATGGTCGCCCTCCTCGTGATAGAACAAGTTGCCGGATTCGAGGATTACCGTGTCCTCCCCCTCTCTTAGGACCTCGGATAATCCTATGATATTCCAGGGCAACCTATCTATCTCTTCTTCCAGCTCCAGGATTTTCTCGTCAGTGCTCAGGGTGTGTCCGTTATAAGTTACCAGGTCGAGACTTCGTAGGCGGCAATCGAACCTCCACCGGAGATTCTTAGCAACCCCTGCCCCGCCGTTACCATGGTCGCCACCGTGGCCAGGAATAGCGAGGCCACCGGGGACTGGGGGCTATCTCATCGTTACTTACATGGGGGGTATATTTCCATAGTTAACACGCTTGGCGAGCGGGTTGGCAGCCGCAGTTTTTTATTGTTGTTTTGTTGTTATCAGAAAGATGTTGCTGCCCATCCGCTGTCTCAGTTTCTCTCTGTCGCCTCTTACGACACCTACGGGAAGATATGGGGTAGTGTGTATTCTTTTCCGCCACTACACGGGGCATTTACCTTGTAATTAACAGGGAAATATATTACATTAACTGATTTTGTTATATCAGTTCAAACGGAAATTGCTGCTTTTCAGTATCACATATTGTGTTGAAATCATTAATTATAATTAAATAAGCATATGACTTTCAAAAAAATCACAAATATTAAAATTTACAAAAGGTATGTATGACCGCCGGGCCGGTCGACGGCCGCGCTCAGCTGATTTCGTTGCAAGTGCCTACTAAACCATTCAGGACTGTGCCTATTGCACCAGGGCGACACTTTATATGACTTTACATTAACTTTTCATGCACTTCTTTATTTTGCATACAACGATTTGATGAAATATTTCATTCTTATATTAATTTCTTTACGAATTAATAGACATTTAGGTAGTTTTTTTTTACGAATACTGTTTGCTAGAAAACGTCGCCGAGTACCGGGATAAACTTGTGTCTGAAGTCGAGTCTTTGCTTAACAAAGTCTCGGATTGGGGCCTACTAAATCTAGTCCAGTTCAATCTCCAGAAGACACAAGTTTGCGCGTTTATCGATAAAAAGAACCTCTTTGTCGTATCCCCTTAGTTTCATGGCACTCCCCTTGCTGCCTCAGCCAGTATCGGAATCCTTGGCGTTGAAATATCCAAATATCGCCAAAACCTGTTATGTACAATTTTATAGTAATAGTAGAAAGAAAAAATAGATCATGACATAAGGCATAATAATGACAAAGTGCAAGAAAACTAACCGAAGAAATTCCTGGGATTGAAACTAGATAGTAATTGTAATTGGATGGCTCATATTGACGAAATTTGTATTAAATATTAAAAGATTTGTATATTATATTTTAATAGATTAAGAATAACATCGTGACATCAAACCGCACTCATTCCATATCATGTTTATGTTGCAACAATACTAAGATACGGATTGTTAATTTGGGGTAATAACTCTTATTCAAAAAGTATGTGACAGTCTTTTGAACCGGCAAGTCATATATATACTAGCCTACTACTACTAACTACTATATATATATATATATATATATATATACTAGCTGACCCGACAGACGTTATTCTGCCCTTACTGTTTCGTGCGCCAAAGTGTTTCATTTTCACACACACACACACTTTTCTATCGATTTATTATACGTGTAACTAAATCCTTTTAAGGACTAATGCAACCATTACCAGCTATAAGGACAATAAACTTAAACAGAAAAGGTAAAAAGTTGCTATATGTTATACACAGTCATTTACTGTCTACACACAAAATTTCATTGAAATATGTCCCGTACACACATATATATATATAGAACCTTTCACGGTAAATGTTGCTCCAGTGAGAAGTTAGAACAAATATTGATCCACCTATTTTACGTATATACTGAGCTCTGCGTCGCGCAAAATAATATACTTTGATCAATCCTTGATGTGCGTGTGACGTCGGTGGATCTGTGGTTACTAATTTTCAACATACTCGTCAGCGATTTGACCAATATTTGTTGGTCCATCAACGGTCGAAAAAATCATACTGAATACGATTTCTTACATCCAGAATATATTTAACTTATATGCGACATTTACCTAAGCTAAGTGGATCCAGAGCCTAAACTGACATATAGGTACGCAAACACAAAGCGGCAACGTCGCGTTCTGCGTGTGACAGAGAACTATTTCGTTAGAGTAAGAAGGTAAGAAATATGCGTTATCTGATACGTTGCGTTTGAGGATCAAACTGGCAAATTTGATTGCGGCAAGACGTTTGCGCGGGTTTTTGTTATCGTGTGAGTGTAGTAAATTTTCCAATCAGAAGATGATGGTGAGTATTTTATTATCTATATTTGATTATCTATTTAGAAACTCGATATTATGTAGGTATTATATTAATGAGTTAATCCGGATGTGATCCCGGCTCAAATGAAGGGGGGCGGAGTAAAGACCGCCTCAGTGGAAACGCACCCCCTCATCCATGATCGACACGTATGATAATAGATAGGTATTCACATAATAA
Organism: Parnassius mnemosyne; assembly: GCA_963668995.1. NCBI lineage: Eukaryota > Metazoa > Arthropoda > Insecta > Lepidoptera > Papilionidae > Parnassius > Parnassius mnemosyne. The sequence continues at coordinate 43,805,447 of CAVLGL010000115.1, read as the reverse complement.
TACCTAAGGACTTACCTAACTACCTAGTACCAACCTACCTACCTACCAGTTTTTTTACCACCAAAAGAGTTGTGATTGTGTTTAGGTAGGTTAAATAACTGTGCTGCCTGCCAGAAGCCGAATCAGAATAATAAAAGTAGATAACCAATAACTATTTAACTGACCTTTTCGCTCTGTGGTTAGTAGCTCTGGATGCGGATCCTGAAGTCGTGGGTTCGATGTCCAAACATGCCAAACATTTGTGTGACGAACACTGATGTTTGCTCTGTGTCTAGGTGTTAAATAACTACCTACTTATCTATGTATTTCTCAGGCCTCCATACCTAGTACAGTAGGTTTCACAGAACACTAAGGGAGATCAGGGACTACTTATGTGTGAAATGTCCAGGATATTTATTTATTTTATTTAAGTACGTAAAAAGACTAAACATAGGTACCATATTTACAAAATTTCAGAAGTTTTGTTTAATGACGTCGCAGCATAAGATAGCGTCTTTGTCCGTCTTTTTGTCCGTCCGTCCGTCTGCCTGTCAAGACCCTTTATCTCGGGAAAGCGTGTAGGTATCGAATTAGAATTAAAATCATATACTCAGGTATACTTACGGCCGCGCATGTTGGTTTTATATGTAAAAATTAATTATAGGGTGGGTGCCCCTAATCCCAGCTATGCCCCTAATTCCAGCTTTTTCGCCTTTTTACTTCGTAAATAAGATTTCTAGTAGTCTTAACTATAAATATTGTCACCTAAAAAATTCTCCGTAATTACATAAAGACTTTTTTAAGTTGTAGCACGAATGGGTCGGCTCGACCGGGGAAGGACCACGCTCTCACAGAATACCAGCGTAAAATAGCAGCTTAACGCTGCTGTGTTTCGTATGGTGAGTGTAGAGAACCGGAGACCCTTTTTACTGGAAATGAGGCATTCCATCTTAGTCCTCACGGGTGACAACGCATCTTTATTTTGTTTGATGTAGACGTCTATGGGCCGCGGCAACCACTTAGCATGAGGAGGATTGTGTGCTCGTTTGTCACCCTTATCCTATAAAAAAATTGTTTGAACGTATAAAACTTAATTTCCATCTTATGAACATAAGCCCCTAGTATTTATGGTCGCATCAAATTTAGACAACAAAAGAACAAGTAATTATGCGCTTTTACATATTTCATTACACAAGGTTGTGTAATTTGTAAAATTATAATTTCGTTCGTCTTATGAATTTTAATTATCACTGATTAGGAAGGACTTCGGCGTGCCTTGCAATCAATGCGTTGCCGTGAGAACTATAATGTACATATTACAATATCTCAAGAGTTACAACATGTTTCGAATTTCTTCTTGTCTCCGTTATTACCTGGTTTTTTCGAGTCATCCTTGCCACTCCAATCAATGCATTGTTCGGCGGCGACTTTGTAGGGCATAGATATATGCCCTACAAAGAAAACTATATGGTAACCCATCAGACAACATTTTGGACTGTTATAGACTATTTTTGTAAATTTATACGAAACTATGTCATAGGCTGATTATAGTATTTGTTAATAACTGAACAAATTTACTGTATTCCTCAATTTAAAAAAAATAAATAAATAGTATAATGTAGAAGTATTTCGTCTTTTGGACGTTAACATTAAATGGTATGAGATATTAAGAAAGAATTACTCAGAAATGGATTTCGAATAATTTGGCATCGTAGATGTTTATATAAGTGCTAAATTATGAGAAGTAAAATCAATTAAAGTAAGTTTTAAGAAAAATATTAATCAATCAACCTATGGGGAAGCCCGGAGTAAGTTGCAAGATTAAATTAATTGGCATCTTTCGTTTGCATTGTGCCAAAGATGCCAATGCATGTCTTAGCACTGATTACAGAAGCTGTTCTATGGAAGTTATTTTATTCGGTTTTTAATCTTTACTAAACGTTAATGTTTTGCTCTTTTAAATGTTTTAAGTAAAAGTTACAGCCTATATACGCATACGTCCCACTGCTGGGCACAGGCCTCCTCTTATTTCTGAGAGGATTTTAGGGCTAGGAAATGTCCGCCGCGCTGCCCCAATACGTGTTCGAAATATTTTTTCTTATTTCTCAGACATGCAGGTTTCCTCAACATGTTTTCCTTCACCGCCGAGCACGTGGTAAATCAGCACTCACAATTGCAATTAAAATTTTAATTGGCGCCGGCGGAGAACGAACCCGGGTTGCTCGCGTATTGTGAAATTTACAGCGAGCGCTTAGCCACTGAGCTACAACGGCTTTGTGGTTTAAATAATACCGTAAATCTTTAAATTTAGAAAAACCCTTGAAATATATTCCATTTAAAATAAAAAGATCATTTTAATGGGTTCAGGAGTTTCCAAGAAATCAGTGGATATACATAAAAAAACATGCACGTCGATTGTCGTGTTTGAAACTCTGCTAAAAAGAATGAAATCAATTTTATTATATAAAATATGCGATATTAAACAATTTGTTGTAATCCTTGTAAAATTATGCTTTTTTTTTAAGATAAGGGTGACAAAAATGCAGATGCGTTGTCAATCGCGAGGATAAAGATGGAATACCTCGTTTCCAGTAAAAAGGGTCTCCGGTTCTCTACACTCACCATACGAAACACAGCAGCGTTAAGCTGGTATTTTACGTTGGTATTCTGAGAGAGCGTGGTCCTTCCCCGGTCGAGCCGACCCATTCGTGCTACAACTATACCAGTAATACAGCTACAGCATGGCTATACCACGTTAAAAACGCTTACTTTACATTATCTCATATATAGGCTTTTTGATTTGTATGAATATGACTATGACATAGTAATGCAGTTATTTTTGTTTAAATTTACAAGTTATTTATTTTCTTTTAGCGGAAATTAATGGGGCTGTAACTAGATATACGAAATGTATGGAGTGCACAATGTCAGCCGTCAGGCTGTTATTTATTTATTATTTGTATATGCTGTTATTATTTGGTGTAATGTACCTAATAAGAAGTATGTGCCTAATTTCAGCGGCGTAATATAAATCAGGGCTGTCATAAACTGGAATAAATACCATTAATTAGATCATAATTTATTTTATACCTAAGGGAGTTATGATCAATTCGGCTGTTTTAAAATTAGTTTTAGATTTTAAAGTTTAGCAAAAGATGTACTAGCTTTTCTCTCTGACATTCGATGTATATTAAGAACACCTTATGTAATTATTCAATTATTTTTTGAGAAAGAAGAAAAAACAAGCAATAAATATAGTATATACAAGCAAAAACCATAACTTAGTAATACTAATTATAACTTGAAAATAGATGAAAAACTCATGACAAGGAATGTGGTTTAGGACCAGGCTTTGCGGCAGTCTATCTAGGAGGATGTTCAGTAGTGGACTTGTGTAAGGTTGTAATGACGATGATGATTAGAAAACTTGGATGATTAAACTATTAGAAATCGATGTACTACATAATATTTTATCATAATTTTTAACTAAGTAGAATACGATGATTTTTAACTAAGTAGAATACGATTACATTGCTGTGTTCCGCGCCCGCTCAGCGGTGAGCTCCGCCTGTACATAAATGAGCCCTAAGGTATGATCTAGACAGGTCGCGCCGCATGGAATCGCACAAAACAATTACAAAAGGAGATTCAAACATGTCAATACGAATTAACCCTACCCGGTTACCATAATACTTTATAGTTCATAAATCAAATGCTGAAATGAAACTTATTAAGTAGTGAGTTGTGACATAAAAGTACCTATAAGTCAAGTTGCAACAAGGTTGCAATGTTATTATGTTTTTATAATTAATATTTTTTTTTAAATTTTATTTGTGGTTATTGTTTTGATTATTTAATTGTGAGGACTAAGTAAGTCAGGTTGAAATGTTATTGATTATGTTTCTTTAAAGTATATTTTTGAATCTTGTTTGAGATTATTGTTTTTTTTTTATAAGATAAGAGTGACAAACGAGCACACAGTCCACCTGATGGTAAACGGTTGCTGTGGCCCATAGACATCTACATCTAAATCAAAATGCAGATGCGTTGTCACCCGTGAGGACTAAGATAGAATGCCTCGTTTACAGCGTTAAGGTGCTATTTTAAGCTGGTATTTTGTGAGTGTGTGGTCCTTCCCGGTCGAGCCGACCCATTCGTGCTACAACTATACCAGTAATACAGCTGCAGTATGGCTCTACAATGTAAAAATTTGGTTTATTATGTTTTTATTCTGTTTTTAAATGTGTGTTTTGTTTTTGTATTTAATTGTTTAATTCTAGTGACTAGCTACTTAATAAGTAGTTCAGGTTGCAATGTTATCAATTATTATGTTTTTTATATATATTTTTAGTTTTGTTTGTGATTATTATTTTGATATAGTGAAACAGTGATTTTGTTTTTAAAGTGCTTTAAATTAAAAAAAATTAAAACACTTCGAAATAATTTACACAGATTTTTATTATTTAAAGTTAATAATCTAAATGCCGATTTTCATATGTCTAACTTCAAAAATATAGGACTCATATAACCTTTCAAACCGCATTTCACCCCCTTATATTTATATACACAACATCTAACGTAAATAACGCACATCCTCAGACACCCCAATAGTATATTATGTTATAATCATAATACATACACTGAATTCTTAGTTAAACATGTTTATGCATTGGTTATTTATTATTATTAACAATTACATTGGTGCCGGCGGGGATCTAACCCGGGTGTGCATGTCTGAGAAATTAAAAAATATATATATTTAGTAATGCCGGGTTTCCATGCTTGCCAAGCCTCGGCAAACGTCTTCAAGCCCCAAGCGTCCACAAATCTCGTTTGGCGTTTGGAAGTCGTTTCCATGCTTGTGAATGCGTCAGTGTGCTACGTAAACCCAAGCATGGCGGAAACCGAACTTGTGTCGGCTATTGCGTTTAGTTTAACATACTTTTATTTGAAATACAAGCAAAGTAATACAAAAACAAGGAATTTTTGGCTTTTAATTCTTTTACTGGCTTTCCCGTTAACTCGGCAAGACGACTCCAAGCATTTGCAACTTTCTTTTTATTTTTATGATTAGTCTGGTAATATTCCAGAAACGATAAACTCTCTTCGTTCGACCAGTCACTCATTTTAAACAAAGAACTAAACATGCGCTTGTCGCGAAATCACAATTTCTACTAAACGCGCACCAACGTGTGAATGCGTTGCAAGCGCTTGCCGCAAGCGCCCTTTGATCTGTGTCCAAAAACCGACACTAGCCCGGATCGGTGACAAGCGTCCACAAGCTCACGCAAGCCAAGCCAAACGCCCTCTTTACACACTTGTGCTTGTGGATGCTTGCCGAGACTTGGCAAGCGTGGAAACCCGGCATAAAGTTCACCAACACGCATTGGGGCAGCACGGCGGACATTTCCTTGCCTTAAAACCCTCTCAGAAATTAGAGGAGGCCTGTGCCCAGCAGTGGGACGTATATAGACTTTACTTTCTTTTACTTTTATAATTATATTATATTACAGACGAAATTTCAAATAAAAATAAAAAATAAGCAACCGACAACCTCCTAGGTTGACCTGCGAGATGTCAGTCTAACAAAACAAAACAGCCCAGAAAAACAGACTTTCCAACTGATATCTGAGAACAAAAAGTTTGTTTCGTTACCTATAGTAGATACTGTTTTCTCGCAAATGTGTTGAAAAACGTTGTATGACACACATGCGTAAATTGGGATTAGATTCGTCTACGAGTTTGTAAAAACCAACTTTTCACATAGTATCATAAGTACCTAACTATTTTTCTGTGTATTAGGAATAATTTATTTTGAGCTATAGAGGCGGTAATTACAAACCGCAGACGTAAAAGGAAACAATGTCAGTAATTGTGTAATTAATTCAGTAATAATAATTTAATTACAAAACTTATTTTTTCATTTTTAAACGTATTTATAAAAATAATTAAAATGTGATAAATAAATTGCACCAATTTCATTGGTGCTGGCGGATATCGAACCCGGGTTCATCGCGTACTGTGATACTTACAGCGAGCGCTAAACATCTGAACTACCACGGCTCTCAATGAACATCTTATAAATAAATAAATAATCAATAAAGATTTACAAAACAGTTTAATTATTTATTCGACGACTTTTGCGGCGGACAAACTAGGTATATTAATATTATGTAGGATTATCATAGATACCTACTGTTACTTTACCTACAACCTACAATACAACAAACTGTCACAAATCATTGCTGCGTCGTGGACACTAAAATGTAAACTTTAGGTAGGTACGTCGGTACTAAGAAAACAATCTTGATGGGTCACTTGTCTTGATAAAAACCTGTGTTTACGTTTAGTGATATTGAGTATACAACACAAACACACACAAACACTCACGCCTGTCACCCAGAGGGGTAGGCAGAGACTACGGACTTCCATTTGGCGCGATCCTGACACACCTCTCTCGCCTCCTTTACATCCATATAGCTACGCATACACGCTCGTCGGTTAAGGGTACTCCTAATCTGGCCCAATTTCAATGTATCGCCGATTTGGTCGATAAATCTTCGTCTAGGGCGTCCCTTCCCGACTCTGCCGTTCACTTCTGAAACATAAATTTACTTTGTCACTCTTTCCTCGTTCATTCTTTCTACATGATCAAACCACCGAAGCATTCCTTCTTTAATCTTGGTCACAACGTCATCTTGCAAACCACACTTTTCTCTTATCATACTATTTCTCACCCTGTCATTCAGATTCAGCCCTAGCATACTCCTTAATGACCGCATTTCTACAGCATTTATTCTATTCTCATGCTTCTTCTGCCAGACCCAACTTTCACTACCATACATTAAAGTAGGGACTAACACAGCACTATGGATTGCCATACGTACCTTCTTTGACACATTCTGACAACACGTAACATAATTAGCGCACTTTGTGAAAGTAGTTTGTTCAGAATCGTTTACTGAATCGGTTTCTATCATTTTTAATATGGGTAATTTTTTTATCCCAAAAATAATTGAAACTACGTAATTTACAGTCACGCCTAAACCTGTACAGTCAAAACAAACTGAAATTGACCGTAACTCAAGGCAATAAGACTTTTAAAAGTGAGTTTTACTTGTATTAATACAAATTCCGTCATTCAATACAAAATAAAGAAAATTGAACCTTATTTCAAGTATGTTAAAGTCTTTACAAATACAGAGTTTGGAGTGCCTTAGGTCGCGGCGGCCTGGCCACTGACCTCCCAGATCAGCTGATTTGACGCCTCTTGACTTTTTTTATGGGGATGTATTAAATCATTAGTTTACTTTAGTGAGCCAACAAGTGCCGAGGACCTTTTTGTGACGATTTTAGAATAGTGAAAAATGACACTGAATTGCTTTCTAAATTATTTTCTTTCTTTTTTAAAACGTAACCTCCACACTAGGATTTTCTCTTGTATTGTGGGGGCAGTGTACAAACATAAATTGCACAAGATCAAACATCCAGACCCGGAACAATTATTTGTAGGCCATACAAATATTGTTCCGTGCGGGATTCGAGCCCGCGGTCCTTAGCGCTGCAACTCAATTGCTAAGCCACTGCGCCACGGAGCCGTTGTGGTTTAAATACAACGTTGCATGAGAGTTTAGGCTATCAGTAAGTTAAATATTTGATTCTAAAAATTATTTTAATCTTGATTCACATCTTTTAAACACGCCGTCTTTGAATTATGTTAGTTTTAGCAGTTCATTATTATTTACAAATACAATTAAAATGTTATGCAAATTCAAAAAAAAACTAGCAAGTACCTACACCTAGCGTTCGTGGTTTTGTACGGTGACCACAACATTCTTCCGGAATTAGTATAACTAATTTAATAAATAATCAATGCATAGACATGTTTAAGTAAGAATATAATAATAATTAAAAATAATGTATTATGATTATAACATAATATACTAATAGGGGTGTCTGAGGATGCGCGTTAATTACGTTAGATTTTGTACATAAAAAAAAGTAAGAACACAGGTTAGTAAGTATTTTAGAAAACAATTTATAGATAGGCTGAATTAATTATAATTATTATCTAAACATTATAAATGCGAAAGTTTGGATGTTTGGATGGATGGATGAATGGATGTACGTTACTCAATCATGCCAGAACGGTTGAAGGGATCTGGATGATATTTTGCTCAGAGATAGGTTTATATAACACATATGATACCGTTTATTCAGGTATTTCGTTTCTGTTGCATAATTTTGGAGTTACATGCGTTCGAAGCCGCTGGCAACAGCTAGTACGGACATAAACTGCGATGACTGTTCAAGTTCATGTGTCGGCGTCGTGAACTCTTGAGTGATCGCTGCATGAACACCCGGGGAAAACTCAACTTCCCTCTCCAATGAGTCATATATGACTCACAGGAACGTATTAGAATAAGTTCATGAGTCACAGGTGACTCATTTCTCAATACAACTTAAGGCACATTTGTTGGTATGAACGTGGCGTGATATTGTTTTAAATCATACGTGGACGTATAGTAAAAAACCTATTGTTTATAATAATAAAAGAAAACTTCGCAATTTTTTTTTAAAGTTGTCATTTAATAACTACAATAAACTTGCTATAAATAAAACTCAAATACTGAAGGTGAGGATTTTATTCAAAGAAAATATTATAAAATCAAGCATGTTTCTCATTATAACATTCTAAACTGAATGCCTTTTCACAACTTTTGCACTCAGTGTGTACTTGCTTAGCGTTTCTAGCCAATAATCCTTCATTTTTCAATTTGACATAGCAGTGCATCTATCTCGTACGAGTTTGTTGTCGGCCTTTCGTGGTATTTCTTCCAGAGAATGTCCAGAATTGCTTGAAGAAGCAATTGAAGATCTTGGAAAGCTACAGGAGATTGAAGATCTTTGAGGAAGATTACTTTCTGTGATTGATGCTGCAGGTCCAAGGAAATGTCGAACTAGATGTTCTTGGACTTGTTAAATTATTATATAAAATTATTATAATAAATTATATAATAGTTCGATTCTATAACTATCAATTTTGCAAATGCATCCTTAATTCTAGTGACTAGCGACTAATAAGTAAGTCAGGTTGCAATGTTATTGATTACTCTATGTTTCTTTGATAGATATTTTAGTTTTGTTTGTGATTATTATTTTGATATAGTGAAGCAGTGTTTTTGTTTTTCAAGTCCACCTTAGACAATATCGTCGCTGCCACCGCCAAAGAAACGAAACGGCAACGTCGCGGATTTTTTCAGCCAATCCGATCGTTTGATGTGCTCTGATTGGCTCATTTAAATCGGATCAACATTTTGCGTAACTATCGCAAGGTGGATTTGTATATCAGATCAACTTCGGGGAACGCTAGTTAGTAGTCCCGTGAGTGTAGATGTTGATCCTGTCGGAGCAACATTAGTTACCAGAGATGCATATTGGATCAAGAAAAGGCGTCGGATCAACATACATTTTCGGATCAACAAAGTGCTCGCGTGAAGTCGCGTCTGATCAACATTTACCGTGAAGAGATCTCTCTATATATATATATATATATATATATATATATATATATATATGTATATATATATATATATATCTGTATAAAAATAAATAAATTCTACACTATTATTTCGTTTTCTATAGGTAGAAAAGTAATACTCAATTTAATAAACTATCTGAAATTAACTTTTTAATATATTATACAGTAAATATTAAGAGTAAGCAGTATCTAAATAAAATGTAATATTTTACCACTAACATTCTAATGCAAATGTGCCCTGCGTAAAGTGGCAAACTGCAACTAACCTAAATGTCCCATTATTGTATTTAAATGTATTACTTATTTACTAACTACATCTTAAAAATACACAAATAAATAAAATCCCAACCAGATGGAAGCCATCCGCAGGAGAGAGCAAACGCTCGAGGGTTTGGGGGAAAGGGAAAAACCAACGGATGATACACGCGGTAGTGAGGAGCCCCTAAAATATTCTTGACTATGCCCGGTCCATGAGCACAATATCAGACTTATTCGCAATAATGTCCTATATGTGATGATAGCCCGGTCCCAGTAGAGCCTGGTGCGGGCATTTTCGAGAACGGGTTTCGGTAAGTACTTATAATATAGGAGTTTCTAGTGCACGACGCCGTATTTCAGAGCGAGCTCCTATGTACATAAAGTGTTCAACTTAAATACTTGTTTAAAGATGAAAACGCGAAACCATTAATGAACATATAAAAATTATTACGAACTTATAAATAGAATTTAAGACAGCACGCTCCGACAGGAATAAGACAAACACGCACAGTGCCTGCAGTCTCGACATAGATAACAACGCAATTGCTAACTGCCGATTGTTAAATAATAACGTAAAAAAATGTTTGCCGTAACGATGCTTACGATAAATGCAAGTCTCGACAGCCGAGATACCGAACAAAATTCTGACATATCTTCACTTTATGATGTTGTTACGCTAACAAAAAACGTATTCATAGTGCAGTGTTTTCTTAAATAAATATTGGCTGTTAAAAAATCTCCTTGAATCACAGGGAAAATTGGTAGACATAATTTTATAAAAATAATTGCTTTTCTTTGAAAATTGTACAGAAACAGTAGGAACCTTATGTTATAAAAATATTTTTTATAGTAACTTACAAGCAGATTTTACCGTTTCTAAGAATTGAAGTAATTTGTTAAATATCAAAGGACCTAAAAGTTTGCCTCCTTGCAACACTGATGTTAATGTCAATCCAAAAAAAAACAAAACGGTCAGTTTTGATTTGACAACGTACCTAACGTATTTACTATTATAATAAAACAAAATATTTATATATTCCGATTTTTATCAAAGTTTATGATATATATATTATGTCTTCGATGGTGGGGGACACTGACGCAGGCGCAAGCCCGGTTTCGAGATGCGTTAAGTAAGTACAACTCGAATCGAATCTATCGTTGTTTATTGAATGGTTTGTTTAGAGACTGTAATTTTTGCATTTTTAATATTTACTTCTATGTATGTTTCAGACGTAAGCGTACATCACGCGCTACGAGTGGGCAGCTTGAGGCACTGTTGGCCATGTTAGAAGCTCGGCCATATTTATATACCAAAAAATTTAGTGGCCTGCGGGGCAGAGAAAACTATCAAACGGGCTGGAGGGAAGTTGCCGATGAGCTAAACCAACTTCCCAACGGAGCCGTCAAGACGCCTGAGCAGTGGATAACAGTTAAGTTTCTATCAAAGAATTTTCCAGATTTACTACTAATGGCTTATACATAAATCAGCCAGCACATTATGTAACTAATATTTAATTAAAATACATAATTATTTATTTTGTAGGTATGGAGAGACTTGAAATGCCGGGCCTGCACTAAAGCCGCAAAATTAAAACGAGAAAGGTTGCAGACCGGCAACCAAGGCATCACCACTGCTCCACTGACAGAGATGGAAAAAAAGATCGTGTCTCTTATAGGTCTTGAGTACACATTTGGCAGTGACTGCCCCGACTCAATGCCAGAGGAAGAAGTGAGTTCAGTAGTGGCTTAATAATTACTTATATACAATTTCATATACTTAATCAAACTTCGTAATCTTAGTTTTTGGTTTTAATGCAATTTACAATAATAAATACTTTTACTAATTATCATAGACATTACAACATGAGATGGAGGCTGGGATGGATATGGTGGAAGTTATTTCTTTGTCTCAATGTAAGTTTCTAAGAGAAGTATATTCAAAATATAATGTTAATTCTGTTGCACTTTAAATGTACTTACCTGCAATGTATTAAAACACAAATTTTAATTACAGGTAATGAATACAAGTTGCTTGAGACAGAGAAAGATCAAGCATTGCCAGCACCACAAATTAGTACGTTTATGTTATTTTTATTACACCTTTATTCATACCTCTCTAGATGATTATATTTCACTAATATATTTTATATTTGATTATTTTAGTAGCAAGTGGCAGCAGAGCTACAGCTGTTGCTTCACCCACTAACCAACAGGACCAAGAGGTAACTTTGCAGTCAGCAGCACCACAAATAAGTAAGTTTGAGCTTTGTTATTCATATAATTCCTATTTACATACATTATCTATTTGTGTTCCGCTGTTTTATCCACTATTTCAAGACAAAATGGTCTATGTGCCAATTTTCATATAAATCTGCTGTTTTAGTGTGATTAATAAATAAACAAAAATCTTTGCAAATATTGAAAACGTACGTCAAAAACGTAATTGTACGCTGGTATTCTCACAGAATACCAGCGCAAAATAGCAGCTTAACACTGCTGTGTTTCGTATGATGAGTGTAGAGAACCAGAGACCCTTTTTACTGGAAACGAGGCATTCCATCTCAGTCCTCACGGGTGGCAACACATCTCCATTTTGATTCGTAATCGAGATTAGATGTAGATGTCTATGGGCCACAGCAATCATTTACCATCAGGTGGACTGTGTGCTCGTTTGTCACCCTTATCCTATAAAAAAAATCACATTTATACTATTGGTAAGATTGTGATCATTTCATGTGTATTTCATTATTTCAGCAGTGAGTGGCAGCAGAGCAGCAGCTGTTATTACCTCACCACCTACTGTTCAACGAGAGAGGCCCAGAAGGATAAGGAGTAAGCTTGATTTTTAATTAAGTGTTAATAATATAAACATTAGCTCACAAGATGATCAGCTTGAGCAGAATAAAGCTAAAAGTGATTTTAATTACAATAAAATAAATTTTGGGTATTTTTATATCTGAATCCTCGCCACTCTGTTGCTGAGCAAGCAAATATGGCACGTCAGGATTTTTTGGCAGTTGCAAAATCAAATGCAGAAGCAATTAGGGTATGTTATAATATTACATCTATATTCTAAGCTAAACAGAAGAAAAAACCAACAATATATATTTTTATGTGGTAGAGCCATTCTGCAGCTGTATTAGTAGTATAGTTGTAGCATGAATAGGTCAGCTTGACTGAGGAAGGACCACGCTCGCACGGAATACCAACGTAAAATAGCAGCTTAACACTGCTTTGTTTTGTATTGTGAGTGTAGAGAACCGGATACCCTTTTTACTGAATTAGTTGGTCAATATGTTGTTATAATCTATATACAAATAAATGTGTTTATCTGTATTATTGTTGTTTAATAACTGCCTTATATTAATATTACTATACTGAGCTTAAGCTCAGTGGGTTATTAGCACACCATTAAAACATGAATAACTACTTTTTACATATTTTTTAATTACAGATGCTGGCAGTTGCAACTGAAGTGCAAGCAGCGGCTGCCAAAATGCAAGCAGAGGCGGCAAAAGTGCAGGCAGAGGCGTCTCTTTCGTTAGCACAGGCTGCCAATAAAATAGCAGATGCCTTTATATTATATATAAATAAAAATAATAAATAAAATAAGATGTTTAATGTTTTATGTCACTTCACATAATAGAATAGAATAATTTTTATTCAATATAAATTTTTTAGTAATGTTTTTACTTTTACCACTGGTTCGAAAAAAAAACCTCTGTCCGGGAAGAACCAGCAAGAAACCCAGCGGGAATTTTTTTTTTATAAAATTAATTTACAGTATATTACTTTGTACAATTAATATGAAACATTTACTATACACATCATTACTATGATAACATTATAACTAATATAACATAATACTAGATAATTAAGTAAAATTAGTATTTATGAGTCTTCTTTGTATTTGCTCTGCAATAGCTCGCCCAGTGCCAGTTACTCTTCCTGTAATAAAAACACAATTTTAAGATTATTCAAACATAGCATAATACTATAGATAATTAAGTAAAAGTAGTATTTATTAATCTTCTTTGTATTCGCTCTGCAATAGCTCGCCCAGTGCCAGTTACTCTTCCTGTAATAAAAACACAATTTTAAGATTATTCAAACAAAGCATAATACTACAGATAATTAAGTAAAGGTATTATTTATTAATCTTCTTTGTATTCGCTCTGCAATAGCTCACCCAGTGCCAGTTACTCGTCCTGTAATAGAAACATGCAATTTTAAGATTAACAAAGGTAATATTAGATTAAGACAACAAAGTCTAATCTAATATTACCTAAACAACATTATTATCTGTATCTTCCAAGCCATCATCATTATAGCTATCAACAATGATTTCTGTGGATGTGGTGACATATGGTTCCAGCAATCTATATTTAATACGCATGTTGTGTAGTACTGCACATGTATTTACTATTAGGCCAGCAGTGTATGGCTCATACATTAACTGGCGTTGATGAGACAGACACCTAAAAACAGACTTTAGCACACCAAAGCATCTTTCTATGATGTTTCTGGCTGAACCATGAGCATCTGTGTATCTACGCTCCGGCGTCCCAAGGTGTTGATTTTTTATTGGGGTCATCAACCATGGCTCCAGAGGATATCCATCATCACCTAAAAGTTTAAACATCGAAATTACATTCGGCAGTCTTACAGACATTCCATTCTAGTAAAATTGGTCTTTAACTTACCAAGTAACCATGTACGGCGATCCCCATTGTCAAAATGTCGCTTCATGGTTGAGAGTACAGGTGAATTTGCCCATATGTGAGCATCGTGTCTGGCTCCTGGCCATTTAGCATTGATGTTCAAAATTAACAGGTCTGGGTCACACACCTAAAATAATTTAAAATATACTTTTAATTAGGGGTGTACCTATTTGTGCTAATAAATAAGTAAATAGATTTATTTATTATTGATGATGATGATGTTCCAGAGTGTAACTAGGTGCAATAAAATTACAATTTAAGCCCTTAAGACTAATTAGTATAATTTAAACTTTTTCACCTAAACTGCTGAGTAAAATGTATCTAATAAGACTATTTTTACTATCAATAATAAGGGGAAGATACTTTGTTCATGTTTTCAAAGCAAGTTATGCAGTCTATAAATAGCCTTAAAACCTGTTGATCCCAAATTGTTCTCACTTAGATTTTGATATTAGATTACTCATAAACATGATAATTGCTAGTAGCAATAATTTTACAATAACATGTTTGACTGTGAACTGTGCTGATTAAGCTTTTGATATTGGATTACTGAAAACATGTTATGAAGTATAACATTACAGAAGACACTGACTCCACTATAATTAATTGTTATTGCTGGTTAAACCAAGGTGTCATATTTTCAGTCAACAGACTTGTTTTAACCATCCTATAAAAGCCCTTGGATTTAGAATAAGATTTATTATAATTACAATTCTCATCATAGTAATGTTATCACTTAGTTAAGGAAATCAGTTTTGCACTGAAATGTATAGCTATTATGTTACAATAATACATTATTGTAGTGTAAATTTCATGGAGACATATTTAGTTGTTTTAAAAAGCTTCAGCACCGCTCCTGAAACTTAACTAGCAAATAAATAGGTAAACAATAACTACTGAAGATTAAACTTACAACTTGTACATTTAATGAATGTCCCTCATGGTGACCGCTCACATATGCCTCTTCATGCAACTTTGGAGCTAGAATTTTTATGTGTGTGCAGTCTATGGCTCCTATCGCATCCGGAAATGGCTGTGGGGCATTCCTACATTTTGCTTTAGCTGCTCGCCGCCCTTCAGGGGTCATAGGGAATTTTATATATTTTCTCAATAATTTTTTATTAATAGCTTCGGTTACAGCATGTACTACTCGGCTAACCGATTTTTGGCTCATGCTGCAACCCCACTGTAAGCCAACAGGTAGCTGATAGCACCCACTTGCATAAACTCGAAGTGCCGTCAGTAGCTATTTAGAAGAAAATGAAACTAAGAGTTAATACAAACGAAAAAGAGTTAGTTTTTAAAGGTATATAGGCATTTACATGATGACACTCACTTGGGACTCTACAGAAAGTCCGTACGGCCGTTGATTTTGAAGAGATGGCCTAAGTGCACCTACGAGCTCGCTAAACATATCTTTTGTAACTCTGTAAAGGTACAAGAATTCACTATCCTCTAAATCCAAAGGATCCAAAGGAGGAAACCGGCGCGATTCACTTTCGCGCCGGTTTCGTGCGATTTGCCGCCGCATAACCATAACACGCCTGTGTTCTAGCACTGATAAATCCCATGCTAGATATGATTCCGCCATTATTACTTAATATTTTTATAATTATATATTATGATAGAATATAAATTTTAAATCGATAAAACTCCAAAACAAATTTTTAAAGAGGCTTATGATCGTAACGTACACTTATCGGGCTTTCAAAAATGGTTGATAAAATATTTGCTAACATATCAATAGATTGTAAAGTTTTCAATAGTGTTGTTACGGTAACGTTATTAAATTGATAACTTTGACAGTAGAGACTACCAAATATTGTTATATTAGGATTGTTATGACTTAACAACTGATATTGATTGTTAGGCGATCGCTCTCTATGTCGAGACTGCAGGCACTGACTTGTTTATCTCTTTCGACGCTCAATTGTACAGAACTGAGTTAAGAAAAGTATCGAGGAACCAGCTGAGTGCTACCGGATTGCACCAATAGTGTTATTTAACAAAAACTTGTTACAACTTGATTACGTTCGGCCTAGCCTACGAAATATTTGTTAAGTATTTCTAGTTTATATACCATCTTACAGGGCAGAAGTATAAAATAATATTTCGATATTGAGTAGTAGGTAGGTTTTAAGTTTAGCAAATTTTAAAATATTAAGTATCTAAATGAAATTAAAAATCAACTATCGCCCCCCTAAACTACGCTAATGTCCTCAACTTTTTTCTGGGCCCCCTAACGCCCCCTCTAGGTAGCCAACGCCCACAAGTATGCGTTATCGCCCACTTTGAGAAATACTGACGTAAGTCAACAGAAGGATGACCCTGATCTTGACGGTGATGATAATAATAAATAATTTATTCATTGTTACAAAATTTATAAAATTTTCCAGCACAACTATTAAGCTAACGCTATTACATGATACTTAAATTATTTCAATTTGTCCATAAATTCACCTAAGAGATGGTCTAAATTATATACGTTTACCGCTAAAAAGAACCCCTTTGTCGTATCTCCTCAGTTTCAAGGCACTCCCTTTCTTGCCTCAGCCAGTATCGGTATCCTCGGAGTCGACATATCGAGTGACGTGCAGTTTCGTGGTCACTTGGAAGAGAAGGCCAAATTGGCCTCTAAAAAGCTTGGCGTGCTCAGCAGAGCGGGACAGTATTTCATGCCGGCACACCGCCTGCAACTTTACAAGGCGCAGGTTCGGCCTTACATGGAATACTGTTCCCATCTATGGGCAGGAGCTCCCCAGTGCTAGCTCCTTCCACTTGACCGCATCCAGCGCAGAGCGGCTCGAATCGTCGACGACCGTGCCTTTTCCGATCGGCTCGATTCATTGGCACTGCGAAGAGATGTTGCATCCCTTTGCATTTTCTTTCTCATCTACCATGGGGAGTGCTCTGAGGAATTTGTTCGGATTAATCCCAGCCGCCAAATTTCACGAACGCACATCGCGGCAGAACTCCCGATACCATCCACACCATCTGGATGATTGGCGGTCCACCACTGTGCGATTTAGAAGATGTTTTCTTCCTCGCACGACTTCTTTGTGGAATCGATTACCATCCGCGATTTTTCCGGACCGATACGACTTAGGGACCTTCAAGAAAAGAGCGTACTCCATTTTAAAAGGCCGGCAATGCATCTGCAATTCCCTCCCTGGTGTTTCAGTTGTTCATGGGCGGCGGTAGTCACTTACCATCAGGTGAGCCGCATGCTCGTTTGCCCCCTCTCCTATAAAAAAAAGAAATATACAACCAACTTATGCGACGCACAAATTACATGCTATAGATTATATGAATGAATGAAAACAACCCTTGATAAAAGATATCGTCCTTTCCTTCTCATAAATATATCTGTCGGATATTGCGGTGCCTAGCAAAACTGGTTGCGTGTGTAGAACAGCGGCTTAGACTTTGTGTAATATTAATTTATTTATCTATTTATTCTTTTTACATCTGAACCAAAGTGTTACAAAAGGCGGATTTTATGCCTTTAGACATTCTACATAACATATAACATAAACACTCACGCCTGTCACCCTGAAGGGTAGGCAGAGATTATGGACTTCCATTTGGCACGATCCTGACACACCTCTCTCGCTTCCTCCACATTCTCTCCCAGTCAATTCTGCATAATCATTTTACTTGGATGTAATTTTATACCACTACTCATTGTTATCATCATTACATAATCAAATTTCAATTACAGTTACAAATTAAATTATCCATTTTTAAATTTGAATTATGTCTTAGCTTTCAGCTCTCTTTCTGCCTCGAAGTTCGTCTGGGTACATACCCAACCTCTTACGTATTTCTACCGTCAAGCAGCATGGCGTGCACCGTTGTGTCCCTGGATTATAGTAGCTATTACCACTATGTGAATTGTAAGTGACTATATTACTTCAATTTTATTTACAAAAACCAGGCAATTGAGACCAGGATGTCAGTCAGTTGAAAAACATCTACGCCACATGATTTTAAGTTATTTTAGTCCAAGACTCCAAAAAATTATAAGAAAGATGCCCTTATCATAATTCTACCTACTACACCCTAGTTATATTATTAAATACAAAAATAAATTAAATAATATAATTTGTAAAATTTTAAAGTCATACCTCCCAAAAATTTTAAAGTTATAATAATGATGTGGAGTCCTCCATGTTGAAAAGTGAAGGGTTGCTAACTCTGAGGGCATATAGTTATCTATGCCCATCAACTTACGGACGGACCCTTTCCGAGGCTGAAACATACGATATAACGATATAACGATACCTGGGTACGTCACAAAACATCGCTATCGATGAAGCTGGTATAAAACAGTCAGTTTGCGATGTGTTTTATGCGCGCTTGATCAAAGTGCTTAACAGCTTTTTGTCCGGTGGGAATAAGATACAAGCATACATTATACACGCACATATATAACACTTGGGTCATGCATCTCAAAAGGACTCAAACTGAACTTAACGCCCTAGATAGAAAAGTCCGCACTACTATGACGTCCCATAGGATGCATCACCAGAGATCGTTGATAATGAGGCGATACTAGCCGCAGAAACATAGTGAGCGTGGCTTTTTAACGCGCTTACCATGTATAATCGCGAAGTGTGCAGCCTCCTTAATTACTTTCTGAAGAGATCGGATGATCCATTCTATAGAGATGTCATCTCTTGTGATACAGGGCTTACCCCTCTATCCTTGGGCAACGAGCAATGGCAAGACCCGGCAGTACAGAGCATTTCCAACCAGGAGACGGTATGGAAGCAGAAGAAGCTTCACGGGAGTTTCTACAATACTCTACATAAGTCATTCGTAGATATAGTTGCCTCCATACACTGACTACGTTTCGTTGACCTCTTTGGGGAAACCGAGGGTTTTGTCTCTGCGATACAGGATCAAGTTTTTAAGACCAACAGTTATCGGAAATACATCCTAATGGATAGCACCGTCGGCATCTGTCGAGCTTGTCACCATCCTGGTGAGTCACTTAGGCATATCATCTCCGGTTTTTCGGCGCTTTCTAACTCTGCGCAGACACAACCTAATAGCCAGGATTCTACACTAGGAGCTCACTCTGAAATACGCTCTCGTGGACTGGAAACTCCTAAGTTATAAGTACTTACCGGAAACCGTTCTCAAAAATGCCCGCATCAGGCTCTACTGGGACAGGACTATCATCACAGATAGGACTATTATTGCGAATAAGTCTTATATTGTGCTCATGGACCGGGCATAGTCAAGAATATTTATGGTCGACATTACCATTCATTATGACGAAAACCTCGTCAAAGCCGAAACAGATAGACAAAATATCTGGACCTGGCTCACAAGATGACCGACGTGTGGGGTGGTCTGCCGACCTAAATTATTCCTGTGGACGTTTCTGCGAACGGGCTAATCCCGGTCAGCCTCTCAGGTCATCTGAGGTGACTGGGACTCCGTGGCGGACCGCTAAGGGCTAAAATGTAGAAGGCGGGGTTCCTCGCTACCGCGTGCATCATCTGTTGGTTTCTTTGCCTTTCCCCCAAACCCTCGAGCGTTTGCTCTCTCCTGCCGATGGCTTCCATTTGGTTGGGATTTTATTTATTTATGTATTTTTATGTAGTAGTTAGTAAATAAGTAATACATTTAAATACAATAATGGGACATTTAGGTTAGTTGCAGTTTGCCACCTTACGCAGGGCACATTTGCATTAGAATGTTAGTGGTAAAATATTACATTTTATTTAGATACTGCTTACTCTTAATATTTACTGTATAATATATTAAAAAGTTAATTTCAGATAATTTATTAAATTGAGTATTACTTTTCTACCAATAGAAAACGAAATAATAGTATAGAATTTATTTATTTTTATACATTTATATATATATAACTACGGGACATATTTCAATTAAATTTTGTTTGTAGACAGTAAACGACCGTGTATAACATATAGACAACTTTTTACCCGCTTACGGGAGAGCAATAAAGGGGTTATATTTTTCCTTTTCTGTTTAAGTTTATTGTCCTTATAGCTGATAATGGTTGCATTAGTCCTTAAGAGGATTTACTTACACGTATAATAAATCTATAGAAAAGTGTGTGTGTGAAAATTTATTTATTTACTCTCACAATTTAAGTTTACAAGGTAGGTTGTAAACAAAGTAGACTATGGGCTGAGAGTCTAGTGTCTGTACTAGTCGGAAGCCTGTGTTACGGATCACCAGGGTCTCCCCCTCAGGATAATATCATCACAACTTAACATGCTATTTGTATGATTAACAAATGAGAGACAAATGAATTGTAATATTTGTTACTTTAGGGATGTGTGTGTGTGCGTGTGTGTGTGTGTGTGTGTGTGTGTGTGTGTGTGTGTGTGTGTGTGTGTGTGTGTGTGTGTGTGTGTGTATGATCTAGCCAGTATTAGAGTTTTGTATATAAAATTAGAAGGTTTTCAGTGGTCTCGTAGTCTAGACTTAACAACCATTGGGTTACTTTTAATTTGTAATTATTTCTATTAAGTGAATATATACCAATTGTAGCGTTTGTTTTATTATATAGATAATTACCTAGAAAGGTAAAGAATTTATGTGAAAGTTTGGTGTAATGCGTGTTGTAGTTATAGACCAGATCATTTCTGCGCCTATCTTTTGTCAATTGTGGATTATACTGTAAGAGTGAGTGTTTTTTAATGATACATTGTAGAATAAAGAGCTGCCTCACAGATAGGACTTTCCAACGCTTGTATAAGTCTACAGTAGGGTAAAGAAAGGGAAGTGAGGCGGATACTTTTAGTATAGCTCTCTGTGCTCTTTCCAGTTTTATTATTTTTGTCCTTTCAGAACCACCCCAGGATGTTATACAGTATGCGATAATCGATTGACATAAGGCAAAGTAAACTATTTTGATGACTTTTATATCAGCTATGTTACTAAGGTTTTTAAAAATGTATATTAACTTTCTTACTCTAGTTGTCAACATGTCTATGTGGCTTTGAAAACTGAGTTTGTTATCAATAATTACTCCAAGATATTTCATATTATCTACTCTCTCAATAGCACTGCAATGACATTGAGTCATTTTCATCTTTGAACATGTATGTACTTTTAATGAATATTGGAAGTTAATGTTATTGGTTGAACGCATTGTAAAAATCATATATTTTATTGTTAAAAGGTTGTTTATTAGCCAGTCGCATACTTTACTTAAGCCTTCTTGAGCATTATAATAAACTTCTTGCCACGTATTTGCGTGTAAAAGGAGGGCTGTATCGTCAGCAAAACTTAAAATCTTACCTTGTGTAATTGTAATATTTAGGAGATCGTTAATATATGTTAAAAACAGTGTAGGGCCGAGTACACTTCCTTGTGGTACGCCAAATGATGTGGCAAGTGCATCACTAACATGATTATCAACCCTAACTTGCTGCGTTCTATTTGTTAGGTAGTCTTTTATAAGATCTAAAGGTTTACCTCTAATGCATATATTCTAATTTATTCAAAAGCAATGGAATGGAGACGGTGTCAAATGCCTTTGCTAGATCTAAGAATATAACTAAAACTTTTTGTTTTATTATCAAGATTTTTTACGACAAAATCAGTTAGTTCATGTACAGCGTCTGCCGTTGATTTATTAGGGCGAAAACCAAATTGATATTGTGATAATAATTTATTACTTGAAATCGGCCTATAATTGTTTAAACTATGTCTATCTCCACTCTTTAGAACAGGTATTGTAAATGATTTTTTAAAACTGTTGGAAACTTACCAGTGTTTATAGCTAAATTACAAATGTGAGTTATAGGCTTGCTAAGTAATTTCTTGTTATGTTTAAGCAGATCACCCGAGATATTATCCAATCCTACTGCACGGGCTGACTTTAGATTCGATATAAGTAGATCGATTTCATTTTCAACCGTTGGCAACAAAACAATAGATTTACAAAAGGGTTCTATTTCTGCACGAATTTTGTTTTTAAATTGAATGATCTCTTTAGCTAAATTTTGTCCTACATTAACAAAGTAAGTGTTTATTTTATTTACTGAGATTTTTGGGTTTTCTGATATTGATAACAATTCAGTCGGTGAGTGTTTAGTTTCCTTGAGTGTGTTATCCTTTTATGGTTTCCCATAATATTTTAGAATTTTTACTTGTTTTAGATATCTCATTTTTCCATAGTCTATTTTAACGTTAGCTAATATTTTATTACAAAAATTTCTGTATCGTTTATAGGTTAAATTTAATGTTTCATTATTTGGATGTTTTCTGACCTTTTTATGGAGATTATCTCTATTGCTCATGCATCTTAAAAGTCCTGGTATTATCCATGGTTTCTTATGATTTTACGCTGTGATATAGTAATTATTTTGGTGTGTTATTCAATAATATTTGATAGCTAATTTACCAGATAATTAGCCGCAACATTGACATCAAATCTGTTAAAAATTGGTGTAAAGTCAGTATTTTTTTTTCTAAATATACATTATTGTAATTAGTGATTATTTTCTTAGTGAAATTAGTGCAATTTTCATTATTTTCTTAATTTAGAAACAAGATAATGCAGTCATGATCCGTAATTGTTGTCTGACAAACACAGCAGATTGCTTTGTAATTCGTTTTTAACATAATATGATCCAAGCAGGTACGATTGTGAGTGGGCAATGTATGCGCAGAAAGAATACCAAATGACGCTAACAAGTTTAAGTAAAATGAAACACATTGGCTCACGAAACAGTAAGGGCAGAATAACGTCTGCCGGGTCAGCTAGTATATATATATATACATAGTAGTTATTAGTAGTAGGCTAGTATATATATGACTTGCCGGTTCAAAAGGCTGTCACATACTTTTTTGAGCTCTATAAGCTCTTTTTGAATAACAGTTATTACCCCAAATTAACAATCCGTATCTTATTATTGTTGCAACATAAACATGATATGGAATGAGTGCGGTTTGATGTCACGATGTTCTTCTTAACCTATTAAAATATAATATACAAATCTTTTAATTTAATACAAATTTCGTCAATATGAGCCATCCAATTACAATTACTATCTAGTTTTAATCCCAGGAATTTCTTCTGTTAGTTTTCTTGCACTTTGTCATTATTATGCCTTATGTCATGATCTATTTTTTCTTTCTACTATTACTGTAAAATTGTACATAACAGGTTTTGGCGATATTTGCCTTTAAAATTAGTATCGTGTAACCATGAAATATCATCATCCACGGGGAGTGCTCTGAGGAATTGTTCGGATTAATTCCAGCCGCCAAATTTCACGAACGTACATCGCGTCAAAATTCACGATACAATCCTCACCATTTGGATGCTTGGCGGTTCACGACTTTGCGTTTTATTAGGAGTTTTCTCCCTCGTACAACTTCTCTATGGAATTATTTACTACCGAAGAGTTTTCCGGACCGATACAACTTAAGAACCTTCAAGAAAAGAGCCTAACCTACACCTTTCTAAATGGCCGGAAACGCGTCTGCAATTCCCCTGGTGTTGCGGTTGTCGTGGGCGGTGGTAGTCACTTACCATCAGGTGAGCCACATACTCTTTTGCCCCCTTTTCTTTAAAAAAATCACTGAAGAGTCATTGTGCAATCATCTGACGACTAGTTAATTTTCTTTACCCTTACTTTTCACTTTACCAACTAATGAAGCATTGTTGCTGTCTTACGTGAGGTTTATTAAAAATGAAAAACATGTTAAGAACTATTATTTGCTAAAAATTTAGAGACAGGCACAGAAGGAGAAACTATATTTATAACACTGGAAAAGTTTTTTGATGAAAAAGGAATTCCCTTGAATAATATAATATCAGCTGATACAGATGGTGCTCCAGCCATGACGGGGTGTCAAAACGGCCTCATAGCATAGCGTATCTAAAAAACAAAATTGCAGATGTGCTTGCTGTACATTGCTTTATACATCGACAACATTTGGTTGCGCGAAATTTATGTGAGAATGTTTTAATCATTGTAACATGTCATCAGAGCAGTCAATAAAATCCGAAACAACTCTTTAAATGACTGATTATTTAATAAGCTTTGCGTTACTAATGATAAAGTTTTCAATCGATTGATCTCTCACACATATCGCATACCTGACAGACCTTTATTAATTGCATAATGATATGAATCACCAACTTCAAGGCGATGACTTAGTAAAAACAAAAAAAATAGCGTCGCTGCTTTCGTAGCCAAGCTCCTTTTACACAAGAAGAATATCGGCAGACGTGAGTTCCATAATTTTTCCAATTTATCAGTATCCTGCAACAACGACGATTTGCTCGTCTACTGCCAATATTTGGAAAATCTCCACAATGATTTCAATGAAAGACTCTAGGACATATTGAATATGGAAATACCAGACTGGGTGTTAGACCCTATTTCAAATGTCAACATAGCAGTATCAAACCAACTGGACGAAGAACTTATAGAACCAACAAACGAGGAAATAAAAATCAAATTCAAAAATGGCTACCAAGAATTTTGGCTACAATAGTCAATGCCGCAGTCGTACCCTGAATTGTGGTCGATTGTTGAACGATTTTTTATAGCATTTCCATCGTCATATTTGTTTGAACGTGGATTTAGCACTGTGACAACGTTGCTTACTAAAAAATAAATCGTTTGCATATTATCGAACGCAGCGACTTACGACTGTTTTTGACTAAAATCGAACCGGATATCAACAAACTTGTTAAAAATCATCAAATTCATCCATCTCATTACATTTGTTTTAAAACTAATATTAATTACTTATCTATATTGTTTCTTTTAATTTGATTAAAATATATTGTTAATATTATAAACTTGAGTTTTAATTGCTCTCACTGGTAATAATGTCATGTTTAGAATGTAAGTTTAAACACCAGAACCAACTAATATAGCACACTATAATTAATTAAAGTAATGAAATTGTGGTGTTTAAGTTTTAGGAGTGTATAAAAATTGGGAGCGCTGAAAAATAAATAATTTTCAAAGGGGGCGGTAAAAGAAATAATTTTGTTAATCTCTGATTTAGGTAGAAATTTTTTTTTTTAGTACACAGTCCACCTGATGGTAAGTGGTTGCTGCGGCCCATAGACATCTGCATTTATCCTCAATAAAGAATCAAAATGCAGATACATCGTCACCCGTGAGAATTAAGATGGATTGCCTCTTTTCCAGTAAAATGGGTTTCCAGTTCTCTACACTCACCATACGAAACACAGCAGCATTAAGCTGCTATTTTACGCAGGTATTCTGTGAGAGCGTGGTCCTTCCCCGATCGAGCCGACCCATTCGTGCTACAACTATACTATTAATATAGCTGCAGCATGGCTTTACTACGTAAAATAAGTACCACGTAAAGTACCGCCATATCTATTTCTGCTGCTAAGAAACAGTGCGTGTATTGCTGTGTTCCGATCTGAAATGTACACGAAGACAGTATAATTATAGGGTGCAAGGCATTACGTCTTATACCTCAGACGTGACAAAGCATCTGTAGCCTACTTTATTTGAAGTTGATTGTGCTGTCCACCCGTAGGTTGGTCATAGGTTGTAACACCCGCTGTTTCATCAAATAGAATGTGACTTCGTTTATCACTTTTCAGTTTAATTATCAAAGAAGGACCTTGGCAGCTTTCCATACATAACACAGTACGTTTAATTTTCTTCAAAAATGAGAGTTTACAGTCATAAACAAATGCAATGTTTTAGGTTTGTTTGAAAGAGAAAAATAAGCAGTTTATGAAGGCTGTAAATCAGAAAAATAAATATAGTCGAAACAGGATACTGATATTGAATAGCTTGACAGATCATGCAGTTTCGATAAATTTCGAAGTATCAAACATTGTTTTAAACCTTGTATAATAGAATAAAATCACATCTTAGCAGTGAATATGGTTATTTGAGAAAAAAAAATTTAATCTTCTAGTGGTTCATTTGTTCTTCATACGAATATTCACCAGATATAAATCACAATAAAAATTCTATATTTCCATTTTATGTGAAGAATCAGCGTTTTAGTTTGAATATTTTGGGCGTTATCCAAATTCTAAAATAATTTGGCCCGCAAAGAATTTGGAAAATATTGGAGATAAGATAACGTTACAAAAATTTACATACATTTCGTACCATGCATATCATAAATCTCCCATAATATCTTCATGATCATTTGTCAAAAAGTGCGAATACCAAAAATGAGAATGCTGTATAATATAAAGTATTCTCATTTTTGGTATTCGCACTAGTCGAGGGAGACCAACGGTAACTTAAAACATAAAACACTTAATATTCTTATTTAAGAGACATGTATGTTTCGTCGCTATGATGTCTTTTACCAACTATACATGTTCTAGACGACACTAATCAATAGGTTGAAATTGTGATAGATAGAGGGGATCGAATTCGATTCGCCAAGGTTCTATATAGTTCAAAGCCAGCGCAGCGTTACCCCACCTATAAAAATTTATTGTTGGGATTAAATAGGCAATTTGATACAGAAAGGTATAGATTTGTATATAGGCTTCTAGTGAATTCCAAACATTCCGTCAACATAATTTTTCTTTTGAATACTTTGTACGAATGTTTCACTGTATCCATTCTTCTTTTAAATCTTATATTTAATATTGTTACCCCCATACTACGATTTTCTCCTGTATTGTGGGGGCAGTTAACATACATAAATAACAATGTCTATAAAATATCACTTGGATCTCTGTTGAAATTCTCTGACATATATAAAAAGAGTTTAATTATTTTTCTATGACCTTTCAAACAAAAATGTAGTTTAATTAAAGCCACAGAAAAAAATATACATTTTTGGGAATATCAAATGACTTTAATAATTTTACACTATTCAAGTGTTGCCATTTGCTATATTCATACTATTTTCGTATACACTTTGTAAGACTACCAACACAACACACAAATACACAATATTTTTATAGGAAATTATTATTAGTAATAACTAGACAATCATTAATAATAAAAAATAAGGGATAAGGTTGAAAATAAGTCTCTTACAAAGAACTTCCTGCAATAATACATTATCTTAATGATAGTATACTATGTAACAATTCCATTTAATGTTACGGCTACACTAGCTAAAACGAAATGTCACTGTATGTCACAAAGGCCCAGAAGCCATGCCAGAAATATACATTTATAGTACGCAAATATTTAATTGGGATACAATTATCTAAAAACTCTCAATTATGTAGGTAGGTACCTACATTATATTGAAAATGTATTGCGCTTACATCAAACAACCACAGGATCCATGACTTTTCCAAGTGACATAAGACATAACCTAAAAAGGTTCAAATCTAAATATCTTTTTTTTGACGCCTTCTCAGGACAAAATTCTTTGACAAAGTTACTCAGGGACTGACGCTTAAAATTTTAAGATATTTTTCATATATATAGACGCTACCATTTCTTCACAACTAATTTTAGGATCCCGCAAGGAACAGTTATTTGTGGGCCATACAAATTTTTCCTAGCGGGATTCGAACCCGCGGCACTTGGCGCTGCAACTTATTGCTAAACCACTTTGCCACGGAGCCGTCAAAATCCATTGTGTCAAGGAGGAACTGAGATGTTGCACTTTCTGAAATCATTGCTTATCCCGACTAATAGTTTGTATATACCGTTACAACCTATCAAAGGTCCACTGCTGAATATAGGCCTCCCCCTAGATTGTCTTATAGGGATATTTCCCATAGTTGCCACGCTCGGCAAACGGGTTGGCAACCGCAGTTTTTTATATTTATTCACCAGTCATTAGAAAGATACTGCTGCTTATCTTGGTTCAGTTTTCTTCTATCGCCTCTCATGAAACCCACGGGATGTTATATAACATTTATTGAAATTCATATAGTCAAGTTTTAGTATCATAAGATCTTGCAGTTATCTGTTTATGATTAGATTTAAAAAAGGAATTAAATATTACGAAAACCGTAGCAATTAGTTTTATTCATTCCTTGGATATTATTCGTAAATGCATAAAAACATTATTTTCAAAATTACAAAGCAAAAAAAGGAAATTTTTATTTTACCTCTTTAAGTTTTGACACACGTATATTACTGTGCCTCGGCGTTTACAAAAGAATTTGATAATTCAACAACATATTAATCGCTTAATAAACAGTTTCTAATACTGCAATTTAATTTGCATATTTAGCGTCGTCAAAAGACTTCATTAAGACTTAGCAAGCTTCTTGAATATTCTGTATGCAAAATTATAATCTTTTTACTTTTACTTTAATCGGTGTAAGAACAACCCTATATCGTCCCGGGGGTATGAAAAGAGGTGACAGAGGGAACCCTCTACGAGATGGGCAGCAGAGTCTTCCTAATAACAACTAGAAAAAAATGTATTGAAAAAATGGATTTTTTTATCTTTATTTGCTAAAAATTTAGAGACAGGCACAGAAGGAGAAACTATATTTATAACACTGGAAAAGTTTTTTGATGAAAAAGGAATTCCCTTGAATAATATAATATCAGCTGATACAGATGGTGCTCCAGCCATGACGGGGTGTCAAAACGGCCTCATAGCATAGCGTATCTAAAAAACAAAATTGCAGATGTGCTTGCTGTACATTGCTTTATACATCGACAACATTTGGTTGCGCGAAATTTATGTGAGAATGTTTTAATCATTGTAACATGTCATCAGAGCAGTCAATAAAATCCGAAACAACTCTTTAAATGACTGATTATTTAATAAGCTTTGCGTTACTAATGATAAAGTTTTCAATCGATTGATCTCTCACACATATCGCATACCTGACAGACCTTTATTAATTGCATAATGATATGAATCACCAACTTCAAGGCGATGACTTAGTAAAAACAAAAAATAGCGTCGCTGCTTTCGTAGCCAAGCTCCTTTTACACAAGAAGAATATCGGCAGACGTGAGTTCCATAATTTTTCCAATTTATCAGTATCCTGCAACAACGACGATTTGCTCGTCTACTGCCAACATTTGGAAAATCTCCACAATGATTTCAATGAAAGACTCTAGGACATATTGAATATGGAAATACCAGACTGGGTGTTAGACCCTATTTCAAATGTCAACATAGCAGTATCAAACCAACTGGACGAAGAACTTATAGAACCAACAAACGAGGAAATAAAAATCAAATTCAAAAATGGCTACCAAGAATTTTGGCTACAATAGTCAATGCCGCAGTCGTAACCTGAATTGTGGTCGATTGTTGAACGATTTTTTATAGCATTTCCATCGTCATATTTGTTTGAACGTGGATTTAGCACTGTGACAACGTTGCTTACTAAAAAATAAATCGTTTGCATATTATCGAACGCAGCGACTTACGACTGTTTTTGACTAAAATCGAACCGGATATCAACAAACTTGTTAAAAATCATCAAATTCATCCTTCTCATTACATTTGTTTTAAAACTAATATTAATTACTTATCTATATTGTTTCTTTTAATTTGATTAAAATATATTGTTAATATTATAAACTTCAGTTTTAATTGCTCTCACTGGTAATAATGTCTTGTTTAGAATGTAAGTTTAAACACCAGAACCAACTAATATAGCACACTATAATTAATTAAAGTAATGAAATTGTGGTGTTTAAGTTTTAGGAGTGTATAAAAATTGGGAGCGCTGAAAAATAAATAATTTTCAAAGGGGGCGGTAAAAGAAATAATTTTGTTAATCTCTGATTTAGGTAGAAATTTTTTTTTTAGTACACAGTCCACCTGATGGTAAGTGGTTGCTGCGGCCCATAGACATCTGCATTTATCCTCAATAAAGAATCAAAATGCAGATACATCGTCACCCGTGAGAATTAAGATGGATTGCCTCTTTTCCAGTAAAATGGGTTTCCAGTTCTCTACACTCACCATACGAAACACAGCAGCATTAAGCTGCTATTTTACGCAGGTATTCTGTGAGAGCGTGGTCCTTCCCCGATCGAGCCGACCCATTCGTGCTACAACTATACTATTAATATAGCTGCAGCATGGCTTTACTACGTAAAATAAGTACCACGTAAAGTACCGCCATATCTATTTCTGCTGCTAAGAAACAGTGCGTGTATTGCTGTGTTCCGATCTGAAATGTACACGAAGACAGTATAATTATAGGGTGCAAGGCATTACGTCTTATACCTCAGACGTGACAAAGCATCTGTAGCCTACTTTATTTGAAGTTGATTGTGCTGTCCACCCGTAGGTTGGTCATAGGTTGTAACACCCGCTGTTTCATCAAATAGAATGTGACTTCGTTTATCACTTTTCAGTTTAATTATCAAAGAAGGACCTTGGCAGCTTTCCATACATAACACAGTACGTTTAATTTTCTTCAAAAATGAGAGTTTACAGTCATAAACAAATGCAATGTTTTAGGTTTGTTTGAAAGAGAAAAATAAGCAGTTTATGAAGGCTGTAAATCAGAAAAATAAATATAGTCGAAACAGGATACTGATATTGAATAGCTTGACAGATCATGCAGTTTCGATAAATTTCGAAGTATCAAACATTGTTTTAAACCTTGTATAATAGAATAAAATCACATCTTAGCAGTGAATATGGTTATTTGAGAAAAAAAAATTTAATCTTCTAGTGGTTCATTTGTTCTTCATACGAATATTCACCAGATATAAATCACAATAAAAATTCTATATTTCCATTTTATGTGAAGAATCAGCGTTTTAGTTTGAATATTTTGGGCGTTATCCAAATTCTAAAATAATTTGGCCCGCAAAGAATTTGGAAAATATTGGAGATAAGATAACGTTACAAAAATTTACATACATTTCGTACCATGCATATCATAAATCTCCCATAATATCTTCATGATCATTTGTCAAAAAGTGCGAATACCAAAAATGAGAATGCTGTATAATATAAAGTATTCTCATTTTTGGTATTCGCACTAGTCGAGGGAGACCAACGGTAACTTAAAACATAAAACACTTAATATTCTTATTTAAGAGACATGTATGTTTCGTCGCTATGATGTCTTTTACCAACTATACATGTTCTAGACGACACTAATCAATAGGTTGAAATTGTGATAGATAGAGGGGATCGAATTCGATTCGCCAAGGTTCTATATAGTTCAAAGCCAGCGCAGCGTTACCCCACCTATAAAAATTTATTGTTGGGATTAAATAGGCAATTTGATACAGAAAGGTATAGATTTGTATATAGGCTTCTAGTGAATTCCAAACATTCCGTCAACATAATTTTTCTTTTGAATACTTTGTACGAATGTTTCACTGTATCCATTCTTCTTTTAAATCTTATATTTAATATTGTTACCCCCATACTACGATTTTCTCCTGTATTGTGGGGGCAGTTAACATACATAAATAACAATGTCTATAAAATATCACTTGGATCTCTGTTGAAATTCTCTGACATATATAAAAAGAGTTTAATTATTTTTCTATGACCTTTCAAACAAAAATGTAGTTTAATTAAAGCCACAGAAAAAAATATACATTTTTGGGAATATCAAATGACTTTAATAATTTTACACTATTCAAGTGTTGCCATTTGCTATATTCATACTATTTTCGTATACACTTTGTAAGACTACCAACACAACACACAAATACACAATATTTTTATAGGAAATTATTATTAGTAATAACTAGACAATCATTAATAATAAAAAATAAGGGATAAGGTTGAAAATAAGTCTCTTACAAAGAACTTCCTGCAATAATACATTATCTTAATGATAGTATACTATGTAACAATTCCATTTAATGTTACGGCTACACTAGCTAAAACGAAATGTCACTGTATGTCACAAAGGCCCAGAAGCCATGCCAGAAATATACATTTATAGTACGCAAATATTTAATTGGGATACAATTATCTAAAAACTCTCAATTATGTAGGTAGGTACCTACATTATATTGAAAATGTATTGCGCTTACATCAAACAACCACAGGATCCATGACTTTTCCAAGTGACATAAGACATAACCTAAAAAGGTTCAAATCTAAATATCTTTTTTTTGACGCCTTCTCAGGACAAAATTCTTTGACAAAGTTACTCAGGGACTGACGCTTAAAATTTTAAGATATTTTTCATATATATAGACGCTACCATTTCTTCACAACTAATTTTAGGATCCCGCAAGGAACAGTTATTTGTGGGCCATACAAATTTTTCCTAGCGGGATTCGAACCCGCGGCACTTGGCGCTGCAACTTATTGCTAAACCACTTCGCCACGGAGCCGTCAAAATCCATTGTGTCAAGGAGGAACTG